>VZRR01011764.1:535524-609818 GCA_013398015.1 Oreocharis arfaki
AGGGGGTGGGGGGGGGGTGGAGGGGGGGGGGTGGGGCTGGTGGGGGCCGGGTTGGGCCCGCTGGGGCCGGATGGGGCTGGACGGTGCTGGATGGGGCTGGATGGTGCCAGATGGCACTGGATGGGGCCAGATGGTGCTGGACGGTGCTGGATGGGGCCAGATGGTGCTGGACGGTGCTGGATGGGGCCAGATGGTGCTGGACAGTGCTGGGAGCAGCACAGCCGCATTAGTGCGGCTTTGCACCCAAGCTCCTGCAAAGGACGGATGTGGCTGCCCTGGCAGCTCCGAGCAAAGGCACAGCCATGCATGGCATCAGTGGCTGAGCACACAGCTCCAGGTTACCTCGCAGCAACAGCCTATTTATTCTCTGGGAGTTAAAACAAGGCTGTGGGACAGACCATTGGCCTGGGCAGGTTGTGTTGGGCACTGTTTGTTTGCTCTCAGCTGTAGATGAAGCTGGCAATAAACCACAAACCGGAGATTGTTTGTCTGTTTTACTCTTAAGCTTGTTAGAGGTGAAAAGTTTGACCCAAACTCTCCAAGACCTGTACTGCAATTGGCAATCTAAACCTTTTATCATGATTCTAAAACACTGTCTGATAATATCAGTATAATATCCATTCAGAAGGAAAACAGATGTCTAAAAGGCTATGAAATTTTTTTTCTATTTATGGTTATGTTTAAATAAAGAGGGCAGCCAAAATTAATTCACTCAATAATACTGGTTTTATGTGAATGAGAATTTGTACAGTACTGTTTCTTCTAATACATCCCTGGTACCAAGAGGTATTTTCCATGTTTTCTTGACATACAATTTACCTGAAGACCAAATGGGAAAGGGTGGATAACATAAGGTTCTGGTCTTGGGTAACATAAGGCTTGGTCTTTTCTGCTATGTATGAATTAAACCATTCCCCTAAATACCATCCACTCTGTTCTTATCCTTGTGCTGCTGCCAGACTGGGGTGTATTTTAAAGACAAGTAGATGTGGCACGTGGGGACATGGTTTAGTGGGACTTGGCAGTGCTGGGGGAAGGAACAGTTGGGCTTGATGATCTTAGACGTCTTTTTCAACCTAAACAATTCTATGGTTCTATAATCCACTGCAATCAAATTTAGGTACTGTATTATTTAGTGACGTGCTGAGCAGCTGCTAAATGCTGCCTCTGGGTCTCTGAAGAGCATGCTCAGAAAAATGTTTCATAAAGTACCAAGGCAGATGTATCTTCCCATAGAATGAAATTGCTTTGGAAACACAGGGCTTTTTTCTCTTCCCATTATTGGACTCTGGACTTTTCCCTCTGTTTCACCCGTGATAGAAAAACATTGGCACTGAGGAACAGCTCTTCTCCAACAGGGGAGGGTAAACCTTCTGCTGGGTTGGTATGGGAAAATCTGTGGAGTACCAGAATGATAACATAAAGTGTGTATAGAGCCCCATTTCTGCACTACCTGTGATGTGTATCACTGTAATGTAAATAATAATAAAAGTACATTGCACCCCAGTGAGAACAAGCTGTTAGCCCTTTCCTAGGATATATCATGTCAAGTCTTCATTGTGCAGAAAGTGTAGAGAAGTGAGTTTTAAGGAGATGACTAGGGGGAATAAATATATTTACTTTCAGAGTGAAAAGAAAAACTACTTGGATGAAACGGAAAGAGAAGGATTACCCAAGGGTAAGAAGAACCAGTCAGAAAGCAATCTCACTTGGCACCATTATACTATTTTCAGTTCTCCATATTGCTGTTACACTGAAGAACTGGTGTCAGATTACCCCAAAAGTACTCATTTGAGATGCTTCAGTTTGTAGAGGAAAATTTTTATCCCTCCTCCATGTCTCAGACGTGTTCAGAAGTTTCTCTACATCATCATCTGGAACATTAACAATGTTCTTACCTGTCTTTAGGAATATTAAGTCTAATGGTCAGATCCAACATTGTTTTCTAGTGTTTTCTTTTGTTTGTGCAACCCAGAGGTCCAGACTGTTTCAGTGAAAAATGCCATGTTGCAATTACATGTCCTAATGACAAAATTGGACCAACTCAGTACCAATTATTTAGGGAGCGTCAGTAGGGATCTAGTGACGTGCAAGAGGAATTTGTGGCCACAGAGCGAATAGGTATGGAAAGCATTGAAGTGGGGTATGAACTGTTTGCAACCTGACAGAATTTTTCTGTAGTCCTCTGATAGCTCTGAAATACTTAGTGTCTCACAAAGGAATGGGAATGACATGTGGAGCTTGAGGCGCTGGCTGGATTCCCTTTATTTCCTTAGACAAAAAACAGTTGAATAAATCTGACATTTGTTTATAATCCAAATTTGTCTTTCAAATCCTTTTGTTTTTTCCTTTATCTAAAAATGCTTGAAAGAACTGACCAAAGAGAAAAAAATCAAGTATTAATAAGATTCTTGGCTCCTTCCACCATGTGAAGCTGCACATCTATATTTAATAGATAATTTGGGTTTGTTTGCATCCTGACCTTTGAATTTAGGAAACACCTTTTTTTTCTCACAACAGCTGAAGTCAACAAGCCAGCCTGAATTCTGCATAAACTACACTGCAATCTCCTTTATCAGTCAGTGACCAGAGGTTGCTGTTCATCCCTTCCAGCACTCACAGATGTATCACAGTAACCTCACATATGCAGGTGACAGAGCAGCCCTTGGACATCCGCCTTCACTGTGTCCTGCCTCATTTCCATTAGTCCATAAAAGCAGATTTCCTACTACACAAGAAAGAGAAAATTAAATGCAATATGTGAATTCCTGGCAGGAGTTTTGCTGTGTATGTCAATTCGTCATTAAGAGTTACAAGTGTTACATGATAAAGGAAATATCAACATTTTGGGTAAAAAATAAAAATCTTACTATTTTATACGGCAATTTAAGAAACAAAACAAAACCTCAAAATGATGCATGTTATGATGTATTAGAAATATAGATTGGTTTCTTTCCTAGCAGCCTAGCTGTGGAACTAAACACGATCACTGCAAACAGTGTATTGCAGACAGCAAGACCTTCTAACATATTTCTGTTGCTTGAAGATCAAGAGCCAGATTTTCCACCATGCCTGACACCTTTGGGCTTCCACTGTGTTTAGTAACATAGCTACATACTGAGGCTCTGAAAAGTGAATTCACACTTCAAGTGCTATTTACAGCTGGTAATCCAACCATACAGAAACTGCTGCAGCAGTCCTGTTTGCAGTACAGCTACCACTTTCTGCATTTGGGCTTTTTCGAGCTTAGGCACTATTTCATTTATATTTATGATTTATATCATATTATTTTATATTTATTTATATTTATATTCTGAGCTTCAAAAAAGTTTAAAGCTGTTTGCTGTTACTTGATATGCACAGGAGATGAACCTTAGTAGCCCCCTGGACCTTCAGGAGGATTCTAGATGTCTCAACTCATTTGAAAATCATGCTGTAATACTGTAATATGAAATTTTCAATAATACATGACATTGGGGATCATTCCACTGACCACAGTGACTGAGATGGTCCCTTAGTTGTGTTCAGATCAGCAGAAGCCTGCAGTACACCAGCAGTCTGCAAAACTACTGTAACAATCTCTGTCAGGAAGGGCAGACCAAGTGCAAGGGTGAAGCAGAGACAGGGCTGGGCTGTGGTCTCCCACCACTACCACTGTCCTTCCTCTGCTGCAGCCATGGCAGTGTCTTGCTCTGTAGGTGTTTTTCATATTAGAAGAATGCAAAAGGATATCCTGAAAAGAAAAAGTCATTCTGATCCCGCTTTCTCACTGCTGAAATAATTTTAACTACGCTAGAGACTAAGAACAAATCAAGTGTTAAACTATAAAAAGAGACAGAG
The DNA here is from genome assembly GCA_013398015.1 of Oreocharis arfaki. Lineage (NCBI taxonomy): Eukaryota > Metazoa > Chordata > Aves > Passeriformes > Paramythiidae > Oreocharis > Oreocharis arfaki. The sequence goes on from VZRR01011764.1 coordinate 539,365, forward strand.
AAACTTTCTTATCTCTTTCTTTCATTACTGCAGAGAGTTTTATTTTCTCTGTTGCAAACATTACTCTGAAAATCGTGTCTCCATGGAAGTGAAGCAAACTCTTCTGAAAGCACAGAAAGCTGGGCACAGATGAGGAAAAGTGTGATGGTTCACTGCAATACAGAGATCTCTCAGGCAGATCTTTTTTTTTTTTTTTCACTGTAAGTGGTTTGTCTTTATTTAAAAGTGCCTTAATTTCTCTGTTGCCTTGTCTATAAAATGGAAATACTGCCTTCCTGCGTGAGAGGAGGTTCCACTGGTAAAGCATTTTGAGATGATTAAATGGCTTGTGCTATGGAAATGTACATTATTATCATGTTGAGACTTGAAGGCACTGACCTTGACAAAAAGGTGAGTGACAGCCTGCCTGCATGATCAAGCAGCATTAGTGAAGCCAGCACTTCACTTTCATGATGCTCAACTGTAATACAATCATCTCTAATGTAGCTGTTAGAGGCACTTCCCAGCCTCACTGGGAGAACTTGCTTAGGAAGGTCTTTTCCATGGCATGCAATTACAAAATGAGAATGGGAGGGAGAGAACAGGATGAATGAAAACAAACATCATTCTAGGAACAACTGTTGGTGGTTAATACTTGACCATTACTTCTTGACAGGATTAATGTCTTTCTAATCACACTAATCCCTTCTGATAACTTTATCCATATCCATCTATTTCAAAGCAACATCCAGATGGCTTCTGGTGGAGAGGAAGACAAAATAAACATGCAGAATGGGGTCTTAGCAGCAGCTTCTTGCATTTTCCCTTTCTGGGGATATAGGGCTTGATCTTGAGAAAGGACAAAAAATGGGCTTTTATCAGAGAGAAAGAGAAAAACCTAGAGAATTGCAGAGAGGATAGAAAGTTCTATTTTTCTTTGTAAATAAAATACCTGATGCTTATCTGTGACAGCCAGAACAAGCCTAGAGGTGCTCAGAAGTGTTTAACTACTTGTTTGCATGGGCATAATTAGATTTCCAAGATATTGGAAAGAATTCCCTGCTTTAAATAAAAAATTCTTTATTAGTTTTGGGGGTTTTACACAAATTTTCCTCAAAGCAGACATGAAACTTTGTACTTGGTTCTTTGGTTCGTACAATTACAAATACTTTAAACAATGTAGAAAGTGACTTCACCTTTTTAATTAGTCACATATAATTCCTAGAATTGAACATGTCTTCCCTTCCCTTTAGGCTTGATGGGATTTTTTTCTATACAAGCTAAGAAATGGTCTCTGAACATAAAATTACAGTTTGGAGGATTTTTCTTCCCCAGACTGATTAAAGGAGTGAGATGTACAGTAGTTATTTAGGAAAGCTGCAGATTGTATTTTATTGTCTTAATCCTTTTTTGTCCATTTGGCAATCGTTAAAACATGTCATGGAAATTACACATGAATCACATATGTGGAAGCTCCTTAGCTACAGAGTATCTCAAATGATTTTAATCTATGAATCAAATACCTGCCCTCTTATTTCAAAGCCAACCAGGTTCTGAGGTTTGACAAGAATTAAAGGTACACAGTTTTCCATTCCAGTGTGTTTCATGAGAGTCTAGTGGTGAAAGCCATGGGAATAGCTTTGCTCTGGCTTAGAAGAATCTTGGGAAACTCTTAAGGAAGTTTTTATGTAGCCAAGAATGTCTGATGAAAATTAGACTTCAAGGGAAGCCCTGAGCATGGTACAGTGATCTTAGTTTAAACTAGCTGGAAGCTTATTCCTCCTGACCTCCCTGTTCCCTAGGAAGTAAGAAGAGTACTTTTTCATGTCAACCTTTGGCTATATTGTGTGAATGTTAGAACTCTAGAGATCAACAGCAATAAGCTCCTGTGATGTATTGTGTATTACTTGCCTTGTACAGTAACTGTGATAACCAATATGTCTCTTAATCTTTGTGTCTTTTGTCCTGTTCCTCCTGACATCAAACATATGAAGTTAAACAAAAACTAGTGAATGAGTGATTACTGTCTGGCTGTAGTTACAGGCTTTTCTTTCTGAAATGATTCTGAGCTATTGCCTAAAATGACACGACCAGTGAAACTCCCCAGCCTTTGGAGAACTGGCTCCAGTGGTCCCTTCCTAAAAATGGGCACTGCAGGCCACAGAGAACACAGGGCTTTATCTGAGCCCAGACCTCTGTTCATGCTTCTGTCACATCACAGTTACCCCATTGCACCTCCATAATTAATTACTTTTGAGGACTTTCTCATCACAGCATGAACTGAGCATGACTTTATCTGGTGACAGGATAATCTCATTACAGATGGTGATCTTTAGTTAATGAATATCCCCAAGACAGAGCAATCTCATTATTAGCCCCCTCAGGATTTGTCACCTATGAGCCAAGGTAAGATTAGATTCCAGATGAACAACATCCTCCCAAATCCTAAGGCTCTGCATCCTGAGGCTGAGGTAACAACCCTAAAGTCACCTGAACCACTGGACATTTTTAATTAGGATTTTTGTCTCTAAGTACTTCTGGAAATACTTCTCAGGTGAGCAGTCAAGACAAGTCCTCATCCCTCTGTTGTTCTGTAGAACAAACATGGCACAGAGGCATCAAGGACAACAGGAACAGTGTGACTTCACCACACTGACAGCGGCAGCACCAGGCTCCAGGGCAGTACCAGGGAGGGAAGGGAAGTGAACTGTCTGTCTCCTTGGCAGTGCCCTCTCCAAGGAATTGCTCTGCCTACAAGTTCCAGCTCTGCTGTTCAACAGTCAGGCCTTCACACCACTGGTATCACTGCCCTGTATATATAAAGAACCCTGAAAATTGTTACCATGAAAAACATCCAGCTAGTTCAAAATCAACCTGATTTTAATTTTTCTTTCTTTTTTTTTTTCCCCTTGGGAATGTGGGGGTGGAACAGCGCTGCAGTCTAGTATGATACAGGTATCTACTCTCTGCAGCAATGAGCTGTCAGACTGGCTCAATGCCCTGTGGAACCTCAGCCTGAGAGAAGAGTTCAGTCCTAGAAATCGAATAACAACATAGGGTTTTTTTAACAGAAAACTGTCACATTAATTTGAGATAAAGGTATTTATCTTAACTGTTTTATACAAAAAATGTTTTAGAGTATTTACTCTTCTGCATGGACTTATCCAAGGGAAATATCAAGAAACAAAGTAGCATTCCTGCTACTGTATTTTCAAAATGCAGTGCTGTGTTTGCACACAGTGCTTTGCAGACACGCAGGAAGGTGGGATTTTTATCAAATCAAATGACAAACAAGAGCACAGAAAAATGGTTGTAAGAGTGAGTTACTGACATGCTCATTTTCTAAATTATCCAAACTCCAGTGCACCCTTGCTCCTATAGTGTTAACAAAACCCATGCTAGATGAGAGATTGGCAGTGCAGAAAAGCAATACATTTTCTTAATTAATCTAGTGGATAGCAGGAACCTGAACACTAAATCCACCCATTTGATTTCATTAAATCTACTATAAAGGTTAAGCTGCACTTTAGCATTGGCTCTAGACAACCCCTCTCAGCAGAGTGAGGTCAAGGAGATCTCATTCAAGGAGGTGCAGCTCAGTAAATGTTCATGAGAACAGGCCTGATAAACAGGTCTGTTTTGATGAGAAATCTGGACACACCAAATAGTAAATGTGGTATTTTATTTCACCTGTACTTTTCCTGAGATGCATGCTTTGGAGAGCTCACAGAGAATTATCCAAAGTTAAATCTCCATTTAAAGCCCCAAACAACACTGCTGTCAGTGGAAAGTCAAATATCAGACTCAGGTCACTTGGAAACTGCACTAGGGTCTATGTCAGAGCAGCATGAAGCAACTTCAGGGGCCAAAGAGTGCCCTAATTTGGCTGTAAAAGAGGCTCAGTGGGAGCTAGATCTCACAGTAGAGAGTTGTATGGCTTGGCACTGGGAAACTGTACAAGCAAGAGGATGGACACTGGTCATGCTCTGGCAGTGCTGGGCAGGGAGCTGAAGAGGAAAGATCCTGATGCATCCCTTCCAACTCAGCATATTCTCCGATTGTATCACTCTATTATTCTCTGATTCTGTGGAAAGGCTGAAGTGATCACAGCGTGTTCTTTGCTCCCAACTGGGCAGCCACACTTCCCATGGGAGGTATTTCCTCTGCATCCCATCCCTTGTCTTCAGTTAGACTGGAGGCATACTGAATTATAGTCTGCTCACAATGTGCCCCCTGGTAAAGCAAAAATATATTGTGTTTGAATTGATTTAGAAAGGAAAAAAAAAGTTATTCTTTTAGGTAAAGAAAGGACTATATGAAAAAATTGCCCCTTAGTGGTTTTAATTTCAAAATTGTGTCTCTATTTCACACAAGAAGGGGTGAGGGGGTTGATTAGATTTTCTTCAGAGATCCATTCAGATCTGAATTACTCTACTATTCTGTAAAATTATGTGTAGAGTTTCATACACAGAGTTTTGATAACTATTGCCACTACTCCTTTGAACTGAGCCATCACATGTGTAACTTCTGTAAAACTGTCACTGGAATTTCAGGGAAGACTCAGCAGGAATCAGTCCCCACAGGTGCAGCCTGAGCTTGCAAGTTCCTTCCAGTAACCAGGATCTGAGCTGGCAATTGGAAAACACCTCTTCAGACACCGAGACTACAGCTTGAGTGTTATTGACAAGCTTATAAAAACACTGACAAGTAGAATCAGCTGTAAGAGAAGCAGGCAGACCAGAATAATTCAGAAATTAGGCTTTCAGCTGCATTACTGTAATGCAAAAGATACAATTTGTGTTGTGTTTTCTTCCCACAGCTTGATGTCTGGGCTCGCAGCCCTGGATGCCAAGACTTCCAGTCGCTTGGGAATCATAACTGTCACTTACTACCTGTGGACAACATTTGTGGCTGTGATTGTGGGAATAATAATGGTCTCCATTATCCACCCTGGTGGAGCAGCACAGAAGGAGAGCACTGAGGAGGGTGGAAAGCCCATCATGAGCTCTGCAGATGCACTGCTGGACTTAATCCGGTAACAACATTCATTCTTTCTGCTTTCTGAATGCAGCATTTTGTACAGAACTGTGTGAGGAACTGTGGCCTGAGCCTAAGTTCTGAATCTAAGGATATATATTTTGTTTAAATTGAGAAAAAAGTTAATTTCAGAAGATGATTTTCAACTTATCAGATGTTTATACTGAATGTTTCTAGTAAAATTTAAGCGAATGGCCACCAACGAACAACAATGGAGCAGGTCTTTTATGAACCACAGAATTCCATGTAGCCTGTGCACCTCATCATCAAATCCATTATTAAGGTCAAGGCAGTATTAAAATGTAATGTTAATTTAAATAAGGGTAGATGGTTGCAATAGGCAAAACCTTAAATAAAGGGATGAAATACACATTTTTCAGAAAATAATTCTTAGAAGTGCCGTTACAACTGTTCATACCATTTTGCAGCTAAAGGACACAGTTAGAAAGACCACTGTTGTATATTTTTTATTCTGCTTTTCCTATTTTTTTTTTTTACTTTGTTTGGCAAAAGACACAGTTGTTATTCTAGAGCAGCATTAGGGCACCGCTGGAATTTGATAGCCTTGCCTGAAATCCCTCTCTGTCCCAGCATCTCAGGTGGTAGTGAGATTAGTTCCTTGACTGAACATAATCTGTGCCTTGGATTTATTTCGCTCAAGCAGAAGGACCAAGTTTTGCCTTTGTTTGGCAGTCCCTCAAGTTGCTGATCTCATACTGCATAGGGCAAGGGCTTTCAGGCCAAATGTGTATCTGTACCACAAAGAATTCTCTTTGGAGTTCAACTTACTGAAATTAAAAATGTTGCAGTTTGTCTTTCAAAAACCCAAATTCCTGACCCTAACAGCATGTCAGCACACGAAGTACTTCAATTAGACTTATTTGGACTTGAAATCAGAAGGAACTGGGAGGAGAAGCTTACAAAAACCTTTTTTTTCTCCTCCACATTGTGTTTAGCCAGGTCACCTGTATTTCACCAATGTCTTTGTGAGAATGGGCCAAATTATTGTAGTCATTGAGCAGCAGCAGAGAACATCCTCCTTTGTAGCTTTCCACAAAACCACCATCTTCATGTGCATTGGGAAAATACTCATCTGTATCTCCCCAGTGACTTTGCCACGATGGATGGATGTGCAGAGGAATTCCCACGTTGGTTTGTGACATCAGGTCAAGTCACGTTATTCTGTTTCTGCTGCACACAGGACTGTAATTCCTACACCAACAGTGAGTTACAGGAGCTTTGAGTCCCTCAGTATGACAGAGTAGCATAAGAAGTAAAAGAGAATCTAAGAAAAATGTGACCTTAGTGATTGTCTCCATAGTGCCAGGGTTTGGAAGCCATTTCTAGCATGCTGAGCTGCTTCTAAGGCCTCGGTCTTAGACAAGTAAAGGCACAGTGGGACATGGGGTGCAATGTTACACCCAAACTGGCCTTACAGCTCTGTCTGGGAAGGATCTCCCTCACTGCAGGTTCCCATCCCTTTTCTTACACCAGCCCAGGTGCCTTTGGAGGCTCAGAGCAAGCTCGTCATGGAGATGAGTCAGATGGAAAGTAATTTGGGGTTTTAAAATCGAAATTTAGTTCTATACTATTGTGTTTGCATAAAACGACCAAATGTATGACTGGAACCCAAGATCTGAGGTACAATCTCATCTCTTCACCTCTGTCTGGATACTCCCTGTACACCAGCGGTGTTGTGGTGAGGTTTGGGAACACTTTATTCCACTGAGCCTCACTGCAGGTAAAAAAACATGTCCTGAACTAAACATCTGCAAATATCTTCTATAATTTCACTTTCTACAAATATTTACCAGAGCAAATCATAATAGCTGGTGTGCACATTTCAGGTATTCAAGTTTCCAAACAGCCATGTGCTTCTAGCCTGCAAAACCTTAAATTCTTCACTGGTTTGGGCGGGTGTCAACAATGACAAGGTCAACAAGCCCCTCTCATTACCAAAGGTTAAAAAGAGAAAATAAAGCTCAGTCTCCTTTTGCTGTGCTAAGCAGCAGCAACAGCTGCAATCTTTCTACCCCAAGAGCACAAAAGGATGGTTTTTATTTCTCTGCTAGAGGAATAACCACACTTACTAAATAAATAAATAAATAAATAATAACAACAAAACTGTGGTGAATGGGCTTTCAGCCTAGGCAAACACTATGAGTGAAATTCTGGCTCTGCTGCAGTCAGTTGCAGACTCTTAAATATCTGTGTGGAAGTCTGGATTAAATGTAATGATGTATCCGCTGGTTTGAGCTAGAAAAGCTGATCCTTCAGCTCAATGCTAAATCACTTCCATTCACAGCTGGAGACCATCTTTTTCGGCCCAGATTGGCTTTATCTTCTCAATTCATTAATTTCCTCTCCTTTTATCAATTGCATATACGCCCAGAAGTTTACACAGGAAACATCTGGTATTCTGCAAATGAAGAATGCTAAATGTACAAGTGGAGAGTTGATATATGTGACATTATTGTGGGTTTTATTTTGAAAGCATGAATTTTGGCATGGGGATAACATGTATTCATCCATCATTGATTTCAGATTTGTAGCCACTTTGAAATGATGAAAAACATTATTATTTCTTGTGATGTTGTATATGACATTGTCAAGTCTAGAATTTTTGGCAGGAAGGATGTTGCTAGAAATTGAAGGTCTTGAATTTTTGTGTGAGGTTTTTGCTTTTAGAAGTGGTTTTAATTAGAAATTAAAGAACGTACTGAGTCAGCAAGAAATGAAACCAAAAACTAGTGCAGACCCTTGTGATTATTCTAAACACTTGCAATGCTAATCAGTAACCACATTATTATTATAATTTTGCATTATTTTGTAGATGGTGTTTCCCCTGTATATTTCTCCATTATTTAAAAAAACCCAACCAACCAATCAAAAAAACCCAACCCAAACAGCAATGACTTGATGAGAAGATAACAGTGACACTGTGCTGCATAATTCTGAAAGGGCTCTAAACCTCACATCAGCCAGGAAATCCATAATCTCATCAACATTCTGAATTTTATGCCTCAAAAATAGTATCCACAGTTCGAACTTTTTTTTTTTTTGCCATTCTAAACAGCAGTACTTGGAAGAACTCCTTTCTAAAGAGAACCCCAGGAGACTGGGGACAAGAATGTCCTGCTGCCTGTGGAAGATGCCCATTTAACCAGGTGGTTCCTGTGCAGGAATGCCCCTAGCATAACCTACCCCTCTCTCTTGGATCTGGACTAAGGACAAGCTCAGGAGGCAGCTGTCTAAGCTGTGCAGGAGATGCTGTTCTGAAGATGCTTCTGTCTTTAGCTGCCACTTTACTGCTGCCTTGAGAGAGATGTACAAATCTGCCCTCTTTTTATACAAGGTTTCTGCTGCAAGCACTGCAAGGCCTATGAAAGTATATTTTCCTCCATTTAAAGCTCAATATAATCCTCAGGCTAAGGATCATGCTGTCTTTAAGGACCTGGTGCTTTATGAGTTTTTATGGATTCATTCTCATGATGTGCAATACTTCTGTGAGGTAGGCAAGGACCATTTTCCTTTCTTACAGCTAGAGAACCAAAACACATGGAAAAGAAATTACCTCACTGAGGGCTGTTCACAAAATTCTGTGGGGCCAGAAAAATATTCCCAGCTCATACAAAACCTGGTAGGGTTCTTGTTCTAGGAATGAGGCTTTGGGGTACCTCAATAGCAATAGCAATGAATCAACAAACATCTTTGCATTCTTCCTGTGGGAATTATTGAAATTAACTTTATAATTTGTCCTGAAAAATGAGAGTGACATTTTAGTAGCATGTTATGAGTTAAGAAATTAAGAAAGGCAAGATACCATTTTTTAAAAGTAATTCAGATTTTGAGTGTTTTATTCAAAAGGACAGAAATTACATATTTACAGGAATAGTGTTCAATTTAAAATATTAGGTTTGTTAAATTTTGTAGCATAATCACCTGACTAGGAGAATAGAAAATGCCTATAATTTGGGGACAAACATTTGCAAAACTAGTTCTGTAAGCCAGGACCACACTGTTGACATTAGCAGTTAATATTTCTACTGCATTTGTTACCTTTGATTTAGAAAGGGAAATTCTGTTGTGACTGAAATCACGCCACCTGCATTTGCCACCAAGGGAAACAAAATATGGCTTATGGGATAAAACAAACAAGCAAACACCATAAACATTCACATGAGGAAACAAGTCCCAGCCAAACTGGGTTTCCCCTCCTGTTTTCTATCAGCCTGACTGCAGATCTGGGCACCAGCAGGGGCAGGGTTCATATAGATTGTTAGTTTTTCTCAAGTCTAGCAAGACAGCGTGGCATTGTAAACTTATTCAGCTCAAAAGCCCCAAATAAACCAATTCGGTGAATGCAGCCAGGATCAAATCACACCTTGACCCATGAGAAATAAATTTGTATATTTCTGAAGTTTACGGGAAGGAGAAATCAGAGCATTTTACCACTGAATATTCAGGATTGCATCCAATTTAATAGCAGGTACCCTGAAAACCAATTTGGCTTAACCAAGAGAGGCTTTATTTTTATACCATTAAGAGTTAGAAGAGGATATAAACACTGTAGAGGATTTATATTTTCATGGGAATCCTGAGCACTCTTTAAAATCACTTCCTTTCCCTTTATTCAAGCTAAGGTCTACATTCTGTATTAATGAAATTGTGTTTCTTGAAAATAGGGCAGGAAAAAAACAGTAGCTATTGTAGTTTGGAAAAAGTCCAGGCTGTGCAGAATCAGAAATCACACCTTTAAAAGTTTACAACTGAAGACTGAATTGTATGTAGACACAGTAAGATATTTAAGGGTGCATTAAATGATCCAGGTTTTAACTACGAAAGAACTTTTAAAAATAACTATGCTGTACATTAATGTCTTTTGCCAAAAGCCACTGCATACTATGATGGAAATATTTATCTGTCTCCTATGGGAAAGTACCATTTTTACTCATTTCAGATTGCCAGTTTTCTTTCTTGTCACAAAACCAACTTGGTATCAGAACTGTTCTGCACTGGGACCAGGTCTTCACTTCTGGTTAATTTTTAAGAGTTCAATCTCCACAGGAGCCCCAACCTTGAGTATTTACAAAGGACTCCGAAGCCTCTACATATGTGGTCTCTATCTGGCACAAAAGGAATCCAACATGGATAAAAGTTAATTCCATTATGAAATATCCTCACCCTGAGGAGATGGACTACACCGCAAATTCTGCTCTCTGGTCAGGAGGCCTTAGTCACAGAGAGGGAGGTGCACAGGGGCCAGGAATTAAAACTGCACTAGGAAAGCTCCGAACTTGCAGGGGAATATGTTGTCCATCCTCCTGACAATTGGCCTGGACATCTTTCAGTGTAAATATACACTTTTTATGGAATAACTTGCCTTGCTGGAACCACAGTGGAAATACGTTGGGCCTGTCATGTTACCTTTGATATAATTCAGCCTTATCAAGATGCCTAAAGCTGTGATGTACTTATGCTTCCACTCTCAGAAAGCCTTAGCCCTGCTAGGGCTGTGTCAGGACCTTTTCTTTCAGAGGAAGCAGGGTAAGAAAGTTCAGATCCCTTACTGGAACATGCAGCCCTCAGGACAGGTAAGAAGTCCACATTTGACGAAATGATTCCACGATATGGGTTCTGCTCTGATCTTTGAAAAAAACAAAGCAAGACAAAATAACTTAGACCCGATTAGTCTAAGTACTTTTTATCCCAATAATGAGGATTTTAGTGCCTCATGAATTCTGCAAGAGCCTTCTTTGGTCGTTTTAGAAGGAGGTAGTACGATTGGTACTGAGTAATGACACACTGGAGGTGACTACTGATGTGCAAGATGGTTTCTCACACGGCCCCTGCTATAGGTTGTTTGTTTGGTTTTTCCGGGTTAAATTTTGCCCTTGCTTCCAGCTGTGCAAACCCTGCTGGAGCCCCCTGACACCAGCAGGAAGATACTTCAGATGTATGGCTAAGGACAGGATTTGTGGCTCATGTCTAACAGTAGTGAGGAGTCTACACAGCTGATGGAGAATTCATGCAGAGGACATAAAAAGTAAACAAATTCTTGAGATTAAAGTAATGTCACTGAGAATGACCTCAGCCTATAGTAAATAGGAGCTACAATGCTGTTCATTCTTGGAAAATCTTGGAAACCTTACAGTTCTCATGTCAAGCTATTCAGGCTCCATTTTTGCTCTCTGTACCCTTGCTGTATAGTGACAGGGTAAGGTCTCAAACACTTAAATACTAGAATACTGTCAAATTCCCAGCCTTAAAACAATGTTCTTGCAATCTCAGCTATGCTAGCTCAAATTTGAGAGCAGAGTGTCCAAAGCTGCTTTATGTCTAGTGCAAATATAGGCCAATAAATATTATGAGGACACACATGTAGCAAAACCCCCAGTCTGGTGGCTTTAATTCCACAGCGTGGGAGACTGCAGCCAGACTGTCTGGTGTGGCAGGGATTAGGTGCTGATAACATCAAAGTCTGAGAGCAAAACCAGATTGGGGCTGCAGAGCACAGAGTGTGCCAGAGAGAAGGGGTGTTCTGAGTCAAGGAAACAACATCTGCTGTACCTGTGGCTGTCCCGTGCTAGAGCTGCTGGCCTCATTTCTGACTGAAAGGATCTGCAGAAGCTGAATGCTTTGAGTTAATGACACTGTAGTCAGGACTCAGAATGAGTATTTCAGATATTCAGTAGCACTACTGAAACCAGAATCTGGCCTGTTATTTCTAACAGAAGTTATCCAGGAGATGTCAAACGAGCTGTCCCAGCAGCTGCATGCTCATGTTCTCTGGACAGTTCAGCTAACAGCATCACAGTGACACAGCTTAACAGTGCTGCTCCTTGTGTCACTACTGTGGTTCTCAGAGCCAACCACCTTCTGAAGAGACAAGGCAGCTCCCACATCCTGGGGGCAGTGCTGAAGAATGGCTTCCTAACACAATTCCTAAAGCAGCTGAATTTAGGGGAGCAAAAGCGATCAACTCTGTTAATTCATAGGTGAGTTGCTGGGAGACAATGGGGAAGGGAAGAGGACCTTCCACTTTTGGCAAGATGCTAATTCATCCTGAGTCTAATGGGAAGCTGCACCCTCAGACCTGCTGCTCAGACCAGGTGCTGCCCGCACTTGATACAAATCTTTAGGATTTTTTCAGAATCCATGACTACCAAATTACAGAACACATGTTGCCATAGTTGCCTCATATTACATGTACATACACGTTCCTAACTCAATACATCTACATCTGAATCCTCTTATCCCATGCAGAATCAGGGAAGGGCTCCAAAACTTGCTCATAGAATGCAGCAGCCTGTGCACCCCAGCAGGCTGTAGTCAAAGATGGTGATTAGTAGGTCACTTGTGTGTATGTGCTGCTGTCACAGCAAATGCAGGCCAGGCCTGCTGTGCCAGCTGGGGCTCAGTAGCTCAGGTCTGTAGAAGGTTCACTGAGCTGATATTGAAGTTTCATGCACATTCACCCTTTTAGCCTCAGCTGAATACTCCTGCTCTATCTGGCAGAGTTCCTGAGGCAGAAGATGCTCTGGGAAATGTTATTCCTCAGGGCAGGCAGCATTTAGCTGTTAATTTTTTTATATAAAAAAGAAAGCCTATGTCTCAATTTCTGTTTTACAATTATATCCTTGTCTCAGACCTAAATTTATCTATGTTTTAGACCAGACTCAGTCACTGTTATGCAGTAGATTTATTTCCCTACTCTTATGTGAAATTATTTCTGCTAGGAATGCTGAACTGTGCCACTGAGGTTAGAGACAATATTGCTTGTGCTAGAGAAATGAATCCCAGATCATGTAAAGTTTCCTGCACTATTATTTTGTGACCTGTGTCTTGTAAGCAATCTGAAAGCAATGTTGGAACTTGAGAAGTATTTTATCTGCTTGGCTCTCTTAATTGAACAAACACAACAGTATTTATAGGTGCTGACAGCAATGATGAGCTCAGTTTGAATCACTGCTTTGTAAGTGCTGGCAGTGTCTTTAATTCAGTGTACATCAGTGATAAACACAGTGCCTGTTCTGAGTAGAGACACAGCCTCTCTTTATGCTCCTGGTACCAGATCCATGTGGGTATATCTGGATCTCATCCAGAGCTGCAGTAAAGCTCACAGGGATCTGCAGGGGCCAATCTGGTTACACTTGTGAGAATCCAGCCAGCCCTCCCCATCCCAGTTCCGTACTAAAAAGTCAAATCCTCCACTACCACTCTCACTTCAGTCTCTTGTTCTGAACTACTCCCAGAAGATCCTTGCTAAACATCCAGCTCATGGATGGAAATATCAATGTGTAGCAAAACTGACCCCTCCAGCAAGAAGTGTTTCTGAAGAGGCCTGACAGAACCCAGAAACCCTTCCAGCCACCTCCCATCTCTAGGTGCCAGTTTGATTCTTTCTTCTCATTATTTGTTTTTAGTCAGCTAAAGTTCTCATCTACCAATTGCTCTCTTAAATGTTTTTAATTAACAAAACTTAATTTTGGCTAATACTGGATTTTCTCAATCCAAGTAAACCAGCTTAAAATAAAAAATAAGCCGAGGTTCTGGCAAACACATTCAGGTCAGCCTTTCACCGGATAAATTGTGTAACTTTGGTAAGGCTAGTCTCAAAGACTGGATCACAGTGCATAATATATTAAAAAATATTGGGAGAATTCCAGCATCTAGTATTAAGTGGGTAGTTGTAATTCCTGCAGGATAAAGAATGATAAAGAAACAAAATGCTTTAATCCTCTACAAATTTGTCTAACATTTAATCTAGCTACTAACCATATGATATTTCCTTTCTCAAGCAGTCTTAATTGTTCTTAATTCTACTAATTAGGACTATGAGGGAGAAAGTGGAAATCATCAGCAATTTAAAAAGCTGTGTAAAGCCACAGCTTGTACGTGAGGTGCATATTCAGAGCTCTGCAGGAATCTCTGTGTGGATCTATGCTTTCAGAATATTTCCCATTCACACAGCAGGTCAGAGCACAACTGAGCACTCCTGTAGCACCTTTCAGCCCAGCATCTCAAATCACAAAACAAAGACAATTTAATATTAATGAAGCCTTTAACAATCTGGAAGCAGAATTCCCTTATGAGGCATAATAAAGCAGTAACCACCTTTACTCTCCAGTGCTTCCCCCTCCTATAAACATCCTCTCCATCTTCTCAGGCCCAGCTCCATCCTGCTGTTCTTCAGTTAGCTCCCTGTGTCAGCCAAGCCCCAGGGCTCAGGCAGAAGGTTGTGCCTGCACTTGCTAGGGAAAGGATGCACAGCTGTCTCTTGTCCATGTCTTGCTTTGGCTACACATTTGACATTTGAACCAGAGAATCAGCAGCTTCACGGACGGTTTGCAGAGTCAACCTGATGCCTTTATGAGACTTGTCTGCTCTCAAGCAGCAGGCCAACAAACCCCTCTCATGTTCAGTCTTCTGTTCCAATCATTACACAGTACTATTATCACTTAATCAAAATTTTTCTCCCACAGTTCTCGCTAAAAATGATAATTAATTACCTCTTTGTAGCAATTGCTCTCTGTGCTTGATGCTACAGATGCAGAATCTACCTCATACTTTTAAATGTGACCATAATGTCATATTATAATCACTTAAAACAGAAAAAAAATCATGTTTTCTAAGCCATTGCTGCACAGTGACTCCATCAGCAGCAAGTAGCTGCTGCTGCTGCTGCTGCTGCTGCTGCTCCTGCTGCTGCAGAGAGGAAAGCAACTCTGGAAAATGTCCTTGTTCAGCATGCATTTAACTGTCCATGCACACAGCAATTCTCTTTGGAACAAGAATAGGCTTTTCGCATGTATTTAAGTGTTAACCTGTCTTGGGGTTTAAGCAGGACCTTGAATTAAAAGCCATTTTGTTGGAGAATTCAGGAGTTTCTCTTTGCATAAATATACGTAAATGAAAGGAGATAACCGGGTCACAGGCTGTCACTGTCTTCTGCCCCAAGGTTCAGAAGCTTAGGGTTGAAAATAAATCAGTCCTGAAAATGATCCTATTAGAATCATCACACAAATCTTGATTCTCAAATGCTGCACAGAAATGTATGACTTTTTAGCTATTTTTTCCAATTATACTATGATTCCTCTTTGAAGCCTGTAGAGGGTGTGCTCTCCATTTCAAATTAGGCTTGAATGTCTTTCTGCAAAGTAGGATCTAGCTCAAACTGAAGCCATAAATTAGCTCCAGATATAATTGTGTGAAATGTTACAGACTGAGATACACAGAAAGTCAGAAAAGGTGACAAAGTCCCTCTTGGAATTAAAAATCTGTTGGTCTCCCTGCAATCTCAGTGTTTGGTCATTGTCTTCCTCTGTAGCTCAGCTGTGAGCAGAGATGAAGCCATTGGCTTCATTCAGGTTCTTGTTCTGAAGCCTCAGAACTGTATCAAAATAAAATTTAGCACAGACTGTACAGCTCTAAACTCAACTCTTTTAATCAGGAATGAGATCCTCTTTTTGGACAGCAAACTGTTCTTGACCAAACCACTGCAAAGTCTACATCACTGGCAATTTTAGTGATGAAAATATATCGGAGGTACTACAGTTTATGAATTAGCACAGGAGTACTTAGAAGTCCCACGGTAGATTGCAGCACCCAGGGGTCTCGGGAATACATCCCTGACTGTCTTGAACAGCTCATTATCTAAGTAGGGAAGACAAAATATGGAATAAAAGAACATTCATCTCCTCAGTCAACAGATGGGGAAGTGAATCACAGCAATTATGTTGCCCCAGTTACAAAATGGAGACTGTGGCAGAGCCAGAATCTGCAGCCAGAGCTCCTGGGTCTCACCTCAGGTGTTTGGAAGCAAGTCCCAAAACTTCAGTTCCGAGGAGCTGCCTCTCTGTTGAGCTGTGCTCAGCCAGGCACAGCTGTTTGGCAGAGTGGGAGAGAGTGGCACCCCCTGCACCTGCCCACCCCTTGCTCTCCAGGAGGGCAAAGAACTGATTTATCATGGGAGACCCAACACACAGTAAAAAGAAGTTGGTTTCAGTTCCACAGAAATTATTCTTCTATTTGTTCATTTTTAGGAACATGTTTCCAGCCAATCTTGTTGAGGCCACATTCAAGCAGGTAAGTGGCTATATTCCTTTTACTGATGAAAGACATAAGCCAGCATTATATGAAACATGTTTCTTTGTAAAACACAACCCAGATACAGACAAAGTATATAACTTCACACACTGTTAGTACCTTCAGCATTTAGGAATTAAGGAGTCCCATTCCATTAGCCTCAGCAGCCATGGTATCTGAAGGCAAAACAGAGGTAAAGTGCTCTCTAGTGTGACTAGAGAATAGATATGCACTCCTATGTCAGCTCCACATCCACCTGAGGAGAGCTGGAATATATTTCAGAGCACCCTGCAACACCACACAAAGGAAGAAAAGAATACCATGTTCAGTTAAAGCAACAAAATAATGTATTGGGGAAGAATCTAATTGCTCAGATTGGAATTTGGCAAGAAAAGCTCATCTAAAAGTTCTGAGTGAGCAAAAGCCATGGCTGTATTTATTTCGCCTGGGGGAATATTTCACGGGAACCTCACAAAGAGAAGGGCACTCAGAACCTCTAGAGAGTCATTCCTAATTACGTCTTACAGGAAAGTAGCTCTGTCAGGAGGCAAAGTGTTTGCTGCACCAGGGTCTGATTATAGGAAACTCTGGTTTTGTTATGCTTTTCAAAAAATTCAACTGTTTTTACAGATTTTAGCAGACAGAGACAAGAGTGTTCATTTTCCTCTCCATGCCTGTCCCTTCAACATGCAGCATTGTTGAAACAGAGCACTTAGGAGGTCTCATTAAGCTACTGATTCCTGCTGGGATATTGTAACAAAAACGACTTTTTTTTCTTTCAGTATCGCACCAGGAGTATTCCCATCATTAAATCTAACAAAGCACCATCTGAAAGCACTACTCGTCGCATTATAATATATGGAGTCCAGGATGAGAATGGATCCAATGTCCAGAATTTTGCCTTGGATATCACTCCCCCTCCTGAAGTGATTTACAAATCAGAGCCAGGCACTAGTGATGGCATGAATGTACTTGGGATCGTGATATTCTCTGCCACGATGGGTAGGTTTCAGACATGTTTGGTTTGTAATAATCCAAGTGTCCATTTAAGAGAAAAGGATTGGGGTTGGGTTGCTTGGTTTCTTAATTCAGCTTTTTTAACTGCTTCTATCTAAACTTTGTGGGGCAAAAGGCAAGACTGTTACAGAGCTGTTCTCCCACCCTTCTGAAGATAAATTTTCAAAATCCTTGATGACTTTTGTTCCATGGAGTTGTGTTTTCTGTGCATTCACTTACAATCTTCTTTTTTTTTTTTGTCAGTTATTTTGAGATTTATTTATGAACCATTTTTTGCTGCCTGTAAGACACCCTAATACAGTGTGCTCAGAGGAGGTGGGAATCACCACCAGATCAGACACATGGCCCCTCTACCAGTACTCCAACCCATATTGTTTTATGAGTTTTAAATCTGTGGGTCTTCCTTTTTTTCATTGAAACTTCTTGATTTTATTTTTGCTATCCTGCAATGAAGATAGTTATATACCACCTAGTAGCTTGTCACAGTAAGAGCTTCTGTCTGGCTTACTTATTTAGTTTAACTTGCTGGAAGAACGCATTGGTGCCATGTGTGTTATATTATGTTTGTGGATTTGTGGATTTGAAAGAAGGCATTTAAACAAACATTTCCTAGTTAATCATAAAGTTCTGATGATTTTTATAAGAAAATGCTGATCAAATTTTCCTAATGTAAATTTATTCTTGGAAGTTAATCTGGTCAGCAGGGGTAGTTCCATAAAACATCTTTGACTGTATTTATTATATTATGGTTCATACCAGCACAAGGCATCAAGATTCAAAGCTGGAATTAATGGATTTGTCTTTGTTTTTTTAGTTTCTCCAGTGGGTGGTATTCCATGTACAACCCTGCTGGAAACTGGCTCTCCCCCAGTTTGTAGTATTTTACAGTCCATTTCCAAAGTACAATGTCACTGCAAACACTCTTCCAGTCAAAACGTACTGGATATGAATGAATTAATTACATATACTTATTAGGACCAAGGGCAATTTTCTACTTCTGAGAACAGAAGATCATTCATTGTCTTCACAGAACTGAATGTATGACTTTTACCAAGCCTCTCAGTCTTGCTGGCCCGGGCCTCAGGACGTGGAAGCTGAGAGCTGGTTTCTTCCTGGCTGATGGACAGAAAGCACTACCAGGACTGTCAGTGTGGCTGCTGGATTACCTGTGGCTGTATCAGCCACAAACCAAACTTTCAACAATTGTCATCACCAGAGACAATTTCAGGCTTTTGTTTTGAACAAAGGATGCAGCTAAGCATTTATCAGTGTCTTCAGCCATCTGCACCACCCTGCCGCCCCCCAAAATGGAAGCACTGAAGCAGAAGACACATGGCCTCAAACCCTATGAAAGGAGAGAATCCTTCCAAAGTTTTTATTTATTACCAAAAAAAAATGTACAGGCCTTGGTGCTTTGCAACAGTTTTGCTCACTTTGGTTGAGCTTTATTTGCTCAAAGGTCTTTTTACATCAGAGAAAAATAGCAGTAGGGTGGGTATGAGTTCTTATTACAGCTTCTTTAAGGTCCTTCAACACCATAAGGGCATAAAGGAACAAGAATTTAAATTTAGATTTGAGCTAATTGCCTTTTCATTAAGCAGGAGGTGAATTGCTTAGTATGCTCAGTCCAGGAATACATCCTGGGTGTCAATGACTGGACTTCTTTGCCAGGCATGCATTAGAATGGGCAATATTGGCCAGGCAGAGTGTAAAACCTCGGTGCTGGCTCAGCCGGGAGTGGCTATGCTGCCTCTCCTCACAGTGTGCAGGGGTTTCTGCTGGAGATAGTGACAGCGGCAAAGTGCTTGAGACATCAGATCTTCTTTTCTTAGAGGAGCACAAATTATTAATTTATTACAAGGAAAATGTTTGCATCCAAGTGGACCTTGGTACATCAGGGCTGCAGACCAGAGGCCCCAGTCCTGCCCACTTCCCCATCTGTCCCCACCATGCCTAGGTAGGACAGTACTTTAAGGAGAAAGTTGCAGTTGTTCCTGTAAAACTAAAAAGGAGACATTTCTTCTTTTTGGAATTACACAGATTTAGAAGACAAGACTCCTGTGAAACAGTCACTGACCAGGCTAGAAGAGCTGAACTAAAATTAAGGTCCTTTAATGAAGATGAGCAAAATGCTTAATGAAAGTGTTGTCTTCTGACCTAAAAGTTATGGCTCAGATGAATATTAACAGGCTCACAAACTCACATCTTGAGTGCACTGCTATTGTGAAATCCCTGGATAAGGCAGCTGAAAGCCTCCCTCCCTCCTCAGCAGGGATGGCCCTGAAAGCAGCGCTGCCTGAGACGTGGCTCCGAGCTGTGGGCTCCAAGGGACAGAGCCCAGGCTCCTGCCCAAAGCAAGGACACTGCACACACCCCACTGCCAGCCCCTGCTTCCCCAGGCAGCTCCCCTCAAAGGCAAACTCCCTTGGTACAGCTGGTTTTTGAAGTGCTTCCTTGAGCAATTGACTCGATCACTTACAATCCTTTCAGGGAGGATAATTAGCTATAGGAAAATGTCATCTATTTATATGCATTAATGGAAACTAACACTGTCTGGAGAATATATGGTTAGATGACACATCCCAGAGCTGTATTCATTTCCTTTCCGAGCAATGGGGGCACATAAATGGGTTTTATTTGCTTTCTTCTTTACTGGTTAGTCTTTAAAGCAATTTGGCCTTTCTCCCCATGAAACTGCATTTCCTTACCTCCCCCAAAACTGCAAAGCCCGACTGACTATAAAGGTTAATTATTATCATGTACACAGGAAGCTACTAAATATGACAGAGACTTCATTACTAACTCCCCATTACCAGAGCAAACCTCAAAACCTGGCTTTGCCTCTCAGGTTCTCATGGGTGCTGCCTGGTTGTAGGCAGAAACTGTTTCCTTCACTAGAAAATGTTTCTCAGTTGTCTTCCATGGATCACTCAGAGCAGGTAAATCCCTCTCTAGGAGGGCTCTATGACAGATGGTTAAGGACACAGGCTTGCTACCAGGGGGCTTTGAGTTACAGCAGGGAGGGAAAGCACTGGGGCTGTGTGTGAAGACACCTGAGAAACTGAACCTGAATGCTTCGATTGCAGGTATAATGCTGGGAAGAATGGGGAACAGTGGCATCCCTCTGGTCAGCTTTTGCCAGTGTCTGAACGAATCTGTCATGAAGATAGTGGCAGTTGCTGTTTGGTAAGTAACTGTTTTAGTAAGAAAATCAGGATTTTTTTTAAAGAGTAAGAACATTCCAACAGAAGAAAATGCACAGAAATCTCACAAATTTATTTCCAGGGAAATAAACGAGGGTGAGCAACCCTTAGTTTTGCAGGGCCTCAGCATTTGAGGATGCACACATATCTGTCCCTGGTCTGTACTACCCTGTCGACAGTGACACCCTCCCTCTAAGTTACTCTCAAATAACAGAACATGGTACAGCTGGGTGGGGTGTGCTGAATGCCCTAAGGGCACTGCCAATCCCTGGGCATGCCAAAAGGGATTAGAGCCACCCAGCCCACACAAGGGAGAAGCATGATGGGATGCTCCATCTGGTACTTCCACCCCTTCCAGCACTGCTGCAGACCCAGCCAGACCTGCCAACATACCTGCCCAGAGGAACAGCAGGTGGCTGCCAACAAGAAGAACCATCAGTTAGCACCTTCTCCCCACTTCAGAATGTCCCCCACTGTGGCTCAGCCTGATGTGGGGCAGGGAACCACTACCAGCCTCTCCAGCTACATGGTCCAGTCTGACTGAGCTGGGTCAGGGAATGATTGCTTGGTTGGATACATCAAAGGAGGTCGTTTATTTCTGGAAAAATGAGGAAGTTGTGTGAAGTCTCCGGAGATGGCACAGCTGCAAGCGGAAGATGGTTGGATGCCCCCAGATTTTTTATCTTTATTTTAATCTAAAGCTTTTTGGCATCCATGGCTTTGCATGTAGCTGTGCACAGAAGCACAACTGTTTTGACAAAGCAGCTGTCCAGAATGGATTCAGAAACTAACAATTCTTCTGCCTATTTATTTGTCCCAAATCAAACCCCCAGGCAGTCCAAGAGTATGTCTAATGCATGTTGGTGTTTCTCCTCTGTCTTCCAAAGGCGACATAAACGTTTATTTAAGAGCTTCCAATGAAAATCCATGAACAGTTGCATGAGCACAAACACATGAGAGGAGTTGAAGATTTATTCCCCCCTCTTCCCAGTAATTTACCTGCCAGAGCTGCCTTCGGAACCAAAACATTTTAAAGTCGTTCCTTGCCAGCACCACAACCTCAGCTGTGCTGAGGGGGACCCTGCAGAAAAAACTGTTCAGCCCAGTGCTCTGGGCACCCTCCTCTCGTGTGGCAACAGAACAGCTGGACGCCAACAGTGCTGTTACTGCACTGCCTCTGGAAGGACCTGCCAGTTCTTACTGTGTGATGGGAGGGAGCTGTCTCCTAATAATGACTGTCTTTCTTTTTGCTCAGGTATTTTCCATTTGGAATTGTGTTCCTAATAGCTGGCAAAATCCTAGAAATGGATGACCCCTCAGCCATTGGGAAGAAGCTGGGTTTCTACGCCATTACGGTGGTGTGTGGCCTGGTGGTGCACGGGCTGTTTATTCTGCCAATGATGTACTTCTTCATCACCAAGAAGAATCCCATTGTCTTCATCAGAGGGATCCTTCAAGCCTTGCTCATTGCTCTGGCCACATCCTCCAGGTATTACAGAGTTTCTAAACAGATCCAATACAATACTTGCTAGATCCTTACTACAGCTACCTCTTGGGAAGAACACACTATTGCTGTGGTGGAGCAGGTACATCTGTATATACGGTCTCTGTCCAATTCACTGGTATAAATCTAAAAAATGTGTGTCTCAACATTTGGAAGTTACGTGGGAGCCATTGGACAATGATTTTGTCACATTGTTTTCCCATGGTTTAAAAAATACTGGACAAAACCATTTTTTTTTGTAGAGGACTAAAAAGGAAGTAAGTTCTTTTTCCATATAAAAAATATTGTGCTTCTACAAAGTTAATGTATATGAAAGACACACAGTTTGTCCAGACTTCATTTTTGGTATTAGTGGGGAACCTCTTATTTCAGTCATGTGGAAACATTTTATCCTTTCTACTCATCTTAGTCTTTGTCTCTTGGTACATTAAGAAAAGACTGTGGTTGCAAGCTATTGTCCAGCACTGGGAAAGTATTTAACTGTTCTCTTCAAGAAATAATATTTTTTGCACCCTTTTTAGGGAAGATGTACAATGAGTTTTAACCATAGCTGAACAAAGGTACAGTGAAAACGGGAACCAGCTTGTGAGCTGGGTATGAAAATTACTCCCACCATGGATAAAATGGTGCATGAGATGCGCTTGAAAGGGCTGGAATTGCCTTGCCTTGTCTCTTGCAGAGACAAGAATGACAATTAAAATAACATTTCTGTGTAGCCAATATGACAACACAGTTTCATGGCATCTGTGGCTGAAGGAATGTAGAGGATTAAAAGAAAGGGGAGGAGGGAATTATTATTTCGGTACAGAAGGCTTTGTATTTCCACTGTTACATTTTACAAGGTGTTTTCATATATAATAGTTTGCTCCAAAATGACCTATAATGAGCAGCATACCGAAAAATACAAAATCAAGAAAAATTACATTGAGGGTCGTGTTTAAACTCTAATTACACTCAAATAATTAAGGAAAGCTTTTTTATTAGGACATAAAAAGTCTGTAGCTTGAGATGTCACCATATCCCCAGATTCAGATAAGATGAGAATTTTGCACTCAAAGATGTTAATGTTGGAAAAGACTCATCAGGCTCACATTTGACACACTTGACTATCTGCCCTGCTTCTCTAAGATTCTCTTTCTGAAGAGCTCTGTTGCTGACAACTCAGTTTTTTAGCCTGTGCCATTCCATTCATTCTCTCTTTTTTTTTTTTCTAGAAAGAGATAACTTTTCCTAAAAATCCAATCTGAATATTTCTCTTTTTGGAAAAAAAAAGATAGTATTTTGGCCCATGTTTTATCTTTAGCATCTATAGAACTTTTATCAGGGCAGGTTTCATAAAGGCTTAAAAGACCAGCACGTATTTCACCATTTCAAAACATACTACTTTTCCTAATTTTTCATATTTTCATCAGCATTGCACTTTAGGTTTATCACCAATTTAAGAGTCCTTTACCGATCTGGAAACTGATGAGAGAGAGGTGTCTGTCTCTGCTGAGCCTCTTTAAGGGAAACCAATCCTTACTTGAGGTTTTCTTCAGCCCCATTTCCTTACCCCAAGCTGATGTGAGAGTGCCCACCGACACTGGGGAATACACAGGGAATTCTGCTTTCTCTTAAACCTGTGCTGACTTTGGCTCTCCTGGGCTCTGACTCCCAGATAAGACCCTGCCTCTGGGGATATCAAGTGCTTTGAGACAGAACTTTCTCCCTTCAGCTGTGCAAGGAATAATTATTTATAGGCCCAGAGAGAGTGTAGTTTGGGAACAGAGCTCTGGCACCAGCCAGCAGCTCAGTGTGTCACCAGAACCGCCAGCAGGACTTGGTACCAGATTTAGTAGCTTCATTGACAGAGACTAAAGTACCACCAAATTTAAGGTGAATCCTGAGAAAAGGCTCTGAACTTATGGATCTGGGCCTTGGACATTTTTGGATTTAGCTGTTTGTCCCTCCCTAAGA
The DNA here is from genome assembly GCA_013398015.1 of Oreocharis arfaki. NCBI lineage: Eukaryota > Metazoa > Chordata > Aves > Passeriformes > Paramythiidae > Oreocharis > Oreocharis arfaki. The sequence continues at coordinate 563,149 of VZRR01011764.1, forward strand.
GTCTGTATATTTTGCAAATCCAACACAGGCCAACATGGTTTCCAGTGTTTTTCTGCTCAAATAGCAGTGTCTTGTCTAGAGACAGCTGAACTTTTCACCTTTGTTACACTGAAAGGAATGGATACTGCACATAACTGAGCTGTTGCCAAAAGAACATGCACAAATAATTGCAGCTGGACAGGAGAGCTGCCTCTCCTGACAGTGAACACATCTGTATTTGGTTAAATAAGACTTGCCACAGGGGCATTATATAACACTTGTCATGTGGGTATTGGATTTTCAGATCATCCTAGAGGAGAACAAAGAGTTGATTTTAAGAATACTGATGTGTTTCTTGGAGATGTTTCTGTGTTGGTTCAGGTCTACATCTAAAGATAGAAAGAAAACCACAGGTCAGTGTGCTGATACTCATTGCAGATAGTCTGCACCTGAGGAAAGCTTGTTTTTAAAACTGGAGATCAAACTACCAGCAGCAAAAACAATACCATTCACAAAACCCAAGAATGTAATGCAGGGGAACCTGAAAGCCACTAAGCAGCCATTGATGGCAATGATTTTACTGAACCTCAGCATTATTTCTGCTTGTTTCCCTCTAGTGAAAGGGTCTGCACCCCATTCTCAGTCCCCTTATATTTCTCCCAATCACAGCAATATTTTGGTTTGCACAGACATCACTGGAGAGGCAGGGGCAGATAAGCAGATCTTTTTCCTTTGGTGCATCCTTTAGGACACGATGACCGTGCACAGCTCCTCCTTCCTGCGTCACTGAGGGTGGGCACGAGCTGCCTTTGCCCACCCTACTCTGGGGTGTCCAGGCTGCACAGCTGGGGATTCCTGACTCTGCTTTCTTCCCCCCACACTGCCCCTGATCTTGTCACCTCTTACCACACTGAAAAAGCAGAATTTGGCCTGCAGGCAAGATTCTTCTTGATTTTAGCTTTACTCATTCCAATGGCAAAAGGGAATTTGTTTTTCTAGGTCATCCTTCCATATCATTAATGAATTAAAGCGGCATCTTTTTAGTGGTACATCCCATCAAAAGAAGCAATTTTCATCTTCTCTGAAGACGAATTATAAACCACGAGTTTTTCAAGGTTTTTGCTGCTTATGAAATACTAAGATCTTGGCTATTGCACAGTGTAAATTAAAGGCAGATTTAGACAGGGGAGATGAGATCAGTTTGCTGATTTTTTTGGAGCAAATATCAAAATGCATTTGAATGATAAGATAAACAGAGCAGGCTGAACAGCTGTTCTTCCAAAGTGACTGGCTGTCTTTGTGGCTCTCACTTGTAAGAGCGTGGCCTGGGCCAGCATTAGCTTATGCTCAGTCTCTGCAGCTGCAGCATTTTATCCCAAAATTGAGATAAGACTCTGAAAATGTATTTTTAATTGTCAGAGTTAATGCTGGGAGAAGACACCTCTCAGCTGAAACCGTTGGATCAGTTTTTTAAAGACTTAACAGATTAAGATCAGTGCTTCAGAGTATTTTTTCCTCCTAATAAATATTAAATGTCAGGCTTTAATGTTACTGATCCACCGTTTAACACTAGATAAAAGTAGCTTTCAAGAAAACAAACTTCACTTAATTTCACCAGACAGACAAGCCAGGCAAATTATTTATCTGATAATGTTTTTTATAATATTGAAATTATATATTAATATTACTCCAAAATTACAGTAGGAGCTTTTTTCCTTTGCCTCTTGAGAGTCACCAACAGCCAAAGCCTTAAATAAGACGTAGTTTTCTGGTATGTGCCAGATGATAAATTATGAGTAAAAATGAAACATCATTGAACAAGACAACCTCTCCTAGGATACTCCACATAACTTCTGTCACCTGTAGTCAGGAAAAGTTCATTTATATGAAACAGGTGCTGAAAGGGTAATGAGGGATGTAAAGCAGCAATCTTGTAAGAGAGAGTTTAAAAAGTCTGATTGGGTCCATCCAGGCTGAGAGAGGATATAGCCCATTTCTAACATGTGTTTCAACAGCTGATCGTGCAAGGAGAAACACAGAAAGCACATAAGAGCAAATTAAGCGTAAATTGAGAAGACTACCTCTAGATCATAAATTAAACATGAGCAGTGAGTTCTGGAAAGCCTTTCAGCAGGAGTAGGCAGGACAGACATCCTACTAACTCTAAGATGCAGTGTCACAAATTTGAGTGAGACTATGCAATAGTTGCCTGTACAGGAATCCATGACCTGGAAATTTGCTTCCTGTCAATATCTGGCTTGTTTTTCATCATCATTGCACTTACATTCTGACTGTTTTCTTTTTTATTGTAATATTTAACAAACAACAAATCCAATGTGTTATGTGCCTTAGAAATTTTACTACAATCAGCATAAAATTCAAATGGAAGACACACCGGACTCTGGGAGATACTGCACAAGTTTAAAAGTTGAATTCTTGCAAAAACAGTGTCACAAAATCTATTTACAACAATGGAAATAGACAGGGATTTTGCTGGTTGTGCCATTGGTATGATGAGATTCTTTTGCACAATCTTTTTCACACCTCAACCAAATTGGAATATGTCAATCAGTTAAAATTTGCATGTTTGACAGCTCAGCTGTCTGCCCTCAGAACAGGCCAACACTTAGGTTTAATATTCTGGTATGTCAGAGTGTGGGCAAAGTGGAAAGGTAAAAGTAAGATCAGCTTTTTGTCCTCTTTTCCCCCCACATAAATTAGGCAGGGTGTTGTTACAGAGAAGCCAAATGTCTGAGGCAAGACTGTGTTTAAAACCAAGTAACTCTCCAAAACTGAGCAGGTGCAGAAAAGGGAGACAATGAATAAGTTAAATAATTGTTTCTTGGCCAAAGCTGCTAGTCAGAACATCTAGAAATGCTGCTGAGTCTGCTCCCAGTTGCAGCTATTCCAGAGCTTTCAGTTCTACATTATTTGTGAGCCCAGCCTCACCCTCTTCGTTTATGAATATTTTATGGTAAACAAGACACAGAGAATTTCAGTCATTCACAAATGACTGTGTGAAAAATGACAGGCATGACCAAGAGAGAAATGACATCTCATGTGCAGCTTAGGGATTATGGGGTTATGCTTTCAGTGTTTGTTTTTCAAAGTAAATATTGATTAAGTACAAGGACTGCCTGAATTAAAAAGTTTAATGTAGCCCAGTTACAAGAGGTAATCAGATTCCCATTGCTTCCTTGCCTTTCCAGAATATTTACATACTGACAGAAAGACTTCAGTCTGGATTTTCAGGCAGTGACTGGCAGTTTGTAGTAAATCATTCAAAAGTCAGGCTTCATAAAATTATAGAAAACAGAGATATCAAAATGAAAACATAGCCTTGTCTTTTTCTTTTGTGTTCCATTGGCAGGAAGCTACTTTTCCTTTCCAAACACTTTCCTTGAACAACAGCTTGCACAAATACAAAATGACAACTCCTACTCATGGAAACATTTTGCTTACGCATTCCTGCAAACTCAGGGTTGTGATTTCAGTTTTTGGAATCCCTCTGTTCTTTTATAGGACATTTGCAACAACTGAGAAAGAATTTGCAGATCTGATGTGTTATCTTCAATTACGAACAGCTAATGGTCATTATAATATTTAGGTATGGGAGCCACGTTGTGATGTGAGAGTCACAACACACGGTGACAGAGCAATCTGAAATGCCAAACCAGGGGAAAGACACCTGGATTTCCTGTCTAAGGGCATGTAAATCACATCAGAACAGGACATTGAAGACCACAGGGTCACCATACCAATATTTCCCCTATAACTGTCTTTTTTAGAGGTAACTTTGGAATTATTTTGAAGGAGTTTGCTGTATTATGTCTATTTAAATAATCTCACATACTGAGCAGTGTATTAAAATTGGTATAACAACAAGGAAAACATTTTGCTCTTTATATATTTTCTTCAGTGTTACTTACTTTCCATACAAACTGATGTGCCATAAAAAATACCCCCTTACTCACCTGAATGCAGTTCCATTACTCATGACATATCAGTGAATGTGACCACTTGATAAAATGCAGAATATTACCAAAAAGCTGATAAAATACACAAATAAACACATTTCAGTGTGTAACTATTTAAAAATGTGTGCCTTTTATTGAAAATGAGAAAACTTATGACCATGTAGTATTTTGTTAATTGTCTTGGTTAACAAAAACAAAAATCAGAAATATCTTTTAGAGTATGAAATCGTGAATTAGAGTTTTGAGGGGATCAATTTAAAATAAATACCTGTCAAATGGTCTTATGCCATTCCATTCTATTCCACACACATACATCTCATTTACATATGTGCACATTACTATATGACCTGCAATTACGTGGTTGTTATATGATCACACAAGGGATGTGAGCAGATCTGTCCCTGAGAGAAAATGGGATTTTATATTCCTAAATACAGACGTTTTGTCTGCAACTTTTATTTTCAGGCTGCTGTTGATAAGATCTTTGTCTAACCCCTGCAGAAATAAAAAATTATTTACATATGAGGTAGGCCTGGAAGAAAACATTTTTAGAAACCATGAGTGTACAAGAGTTTTCAGAGATTTTAGTAGTAAGCTGCACAGGGTGTTGTTCCCTTTTCTTGCATTTGAGTGTACAACACTGCCTCTGTGGGATTTCTGTCCCTTTTCTTCTGTAACACAGAAAGAGAGAAAAATATTTCTAATTTTCGGGAGCAAAATCAGCACTAACTCCAACATTTGTACATGTAACTGTCCATATCCTCCCTCAGGAGGAGCGGGTTCCCGGTGAGTCACGCGCAGTGCAAGGAATGAGAAGCAGTGCTCGCACGGTTGTGTAGAATTTCCCCTGCCTGGACAAGGTTTGCTACAATTCGTTCATTCCCCAGAAACAAAAATAACCCAAATTGTGCTTCTGTGCTGTTCTGCAGCTCAGCCACTCTGCCTATCACTTTCAAGTGCTTGCTGGAGAACAACCACGTGGACAGGAGGATTGCGCGGTTCGTGCTGCCCGTGGGAGCCACCATCAACATGGACGGGACGGCGCTGTACGAGGCCGTGGCCGCCATCTTCATCGCCCAAGTGAACAACTACGAGCTGGACTTTGGGCAGATCATCACCATAAGGTACAAAGCACAAATTCCACGTGCTGGGATTTGCTTGTCCGCATAGAATCATAGAATCTGCTGAGCTGGAAGGGACCCAACAGGATCATCACCTCGTTGAGTCTGAGGCACAACGCTTGTATGTAGCGATGTTCAGAACAAAACTCATCTTTGCTGTTATCAAAGGATGCTTCCCTCACAGAAGGGTTGTTTCCAAGTAACGCAGAGATCAGGGACTGTGCAAAGAGAAATTGTCCTGGTCCTGTTCAATAGATGCATGTGGACACCAGGAAATGTGCTTCTGTTTGAGGATAACTGTAATTTTTACATTTAGGCAACCCATTGATCACTTCTAGAATTGGAACATTTTATTATTATTGGTGTTTAAAACACTATTTTAAACTTCACAATTGTTTTCAACTTTAAGTCTGATTTGTGTCTTTAAGTGAAAGGAAAAGGTTAAGAAGTTGCAAAACTGGAAGTCTTATATCAAGTAACAGGGAATAGTGTATGCTGGGAAGCTCCTGCAGGATGAAGAGCAAGAGGGAAGGAGGACAGATGCTACTATCAGGGCAGGTTTTCATGAAGATGTCAGATCACTCAGATGTTTTTAATTGTCTTCTCTTCTGCTTGATAAAGCAGAAAACTTCATAAACAACCATTCTCTCAGTGGGTAGAGAGTGTTATAGCTGTGTACTCCATCCTTGAAAGGCCTGTAATGGATCCAAAAGACTAGAAGATCCAGCTGAACAATTACTGCCAGAATAACTCCAGTGACTGCCAAAGAATTCCTAAGGGACTGAAACCTGCAGGTTTCCAGCAGGGAACAAATGATTATAAAAACATTCCTCATAGTCAGAGCTTTGTGCAATATATTTGAGACCTGCTTAACTACCCACCCGCTGACCTCACCACTGCCCCGTTTACATTGCTGGGCCTTGCCCATCTTCTGCTGGACCTGAGAACCTTCATGACAAGAAGAGGAGAGTCCTGAAACCCCAGATGACAGCTGAGGTTTGCTAATGGGCTTCTGGCAAAACCTGGTTGGAATACAAAAAGAAGAAATAAATTATGCCCATATGAGCTCTTGCTTCAGGCTTGCACTCTCTTCGAAAACTGTTGGAATGAGCCTGTGCTAAAATTTAGTCTTTTGTGATTTGGAATTTTGAGATTTTTTTAGCATGTGATGCCTAAATATGGCCCAGAGCATGAGCAGACATTACACATATTTTGAACTACAGAACAGTAATTTTAAAAATGAAGGAGAAGAAGGGTGATAGTAAATGGAAAGAACGTAAGCTCTACCTTTTCCTAAGCAGAACCCTCTTTTATCTCTTTATTTTTACCCCCCATATTAAGTGCTAGCACATAAGGACTAGACAGAAGTAAAACAGTAAAGTGAAAATACAAGTAAAGAGTTGAAAAAATCCAAGAAAAGGAAAAAAAAAAACCCAACCAAACAAACTCAAAAACAAAAACACTCACAAATGAGAAAGCAAAACGGGAAATCATGATGGACTCAGTACCTTCAATAACTTAATCCAAATTCTAACTGTATTCTATAGGCCAAACCTACCCCAGATCTTGATACCTTAGGACTTGGAGATTTAAAATTGAAATAATTCTGAATGCCAGGATGTTTTTGCCAGAGGGAAAAAATCGTTAGACAAATACTCCGTCTACTTTGCTCATAGTTTGTAAAACCCAGGTTGGCAGTTTCAATCAATGCCAACACTGATGTAGCAGAAAAAGAGAGTAAAGATCGTATTTCCATCAACTCAGCATCTTACAGAAAGAAACATCTACATTAAGGTAAAATGGGATGGAATAGCAGAAGAGTTTGCTTGTAAAATCTTAATTAAACAGTCCTGGGTTTGATCCCAATTAAGTCCTGAGACTTTGTGGCCTGATTTACGAGGCAGAAGCAGTCCAACACTAACTGGAGAGCTTTTTAATGTTCATTATACCTACGTGCTACTCAGCTACTGAGCTTCTGTCCCTCCCTATGTTCTGTTACAATGTTACTAGGATGCTACGCAAGTTAACTTTTGTAAAATGTAGTTTTATGTCTTCCTCCTTCCCCATCACACCCACATGCTAATGTATTTTTTTATTACAGGAAAGGGCTCTAGTCAGAAATACTGCTGCTGCTGTACTGGTACACGGTACAGCTGTAAGCAAGGCACTGGATATGCCTGTGTTTCAGTTTCCATATGGGTGAATACCGTTATCCTCATTTTCCACAGGAGGTTAATGAGACTTAACTGCTTGCCAAAAGCTCTGACATTCTTGACTGATGAATGCAGAGGATTATCAGCGTATATGCTTTCTGTCATCCTTTTACAACTGTCAACATTTGGTTTTTGTCTTTCTGCTGGATGGTCTAGCTCTTGCAAGTTGCTAGTTGGGTGGAAATGAATATATCCAGTCACTTTTGCTCCTGGAAAATGGAGTTAAATCCCTCCCTTAAAAATGACATTATGAAAAAAATGTTAAGCCTGCCAGGTCTACTCTTGCCCTTGTCTCCCACTCATTTCTGCTTGCCTGGCTGAAAAAAAGGTATGAAGGTCAAGTAAAAATATTTTCCAGAAACTGAAGATGTACAGTCACATTCATGCTTGCTTCATATTTAGATCCAAGTATGCAAAGCCATGTGCTGTGCAAGGGCTTCACCTCTGGCCCAGCCTCTTTACCCTTGGGCTAACCCTTGAGATGGATTGACAGGAAAGGCCCCAGGCAGGGCCAGCTGCGGATTTGCCTGGCACGGGAGCTGCCCGTGGTGACTCAGAGGTGTCTGCTGGGAGCTCGGCTGCCAAGGAGAAGCTGCAATGAGTGGGGCTGGCGGACTCCTGGCACACAGCGCTGGGTGGTGCTGTGACCCAGAGAAGCTGGCCTCACTCAGAGAAGACTACAGCCTGGCTGGCCCCTCTGCTCTGCACCTTTGATACTGAGAGAGAACTGAACCGTCCCTCCAGTGCCAAGGCTGCAAAGGCTCAGGGTGAAAATTTAGCCTTGGGCAGACAGTTTGGCCTGTTCTTGCTGTCTCACCAGGATTCTGTCCACAAAACACTGGCACTTCTGTGCAGTGACTTGTGTAAGAAAGAGAATGGTTTAGAAACATGGCGTGGTTTCTTGCAGAAAGTAAAACTTACTCCTTTCTTTCTTTGTTAAAGTATCACAGCAACAGCTGCCAGCATAGGTGCTGCAGGCATCCCACAGGCTGGCCTGGTGACAATGGTCATTGTTCTCACCTCGGTGGGGCTCCCAACAGACGACATCACGTTGATTATTGCCGTCGACTGGGCACTGTAAGTAACACAAAGCTCTTGAGGTTTCCATGGTGGTAACTTTGCTAAAAAGGCAAATGGTCTCCAGGGGTACAGTAGCACAGATATATATAAAAGGCATAGGAAGTGATTATGTAATTTGAAATGGTGTTAATGTGGCCTCAAATCAAAAACTCTGCTGTGTGGACATTATATTGAAAAAGACAGACAAATGAGAGAGTCTAGGTAAGTCTTGCAAATATGTCTTGCATGGAGAGGGTTAAGAAGTGGAGTCCATTTAGTCTAAAACCAGAGCAGGATGAAAAGGTCACAACTGCAGCTTTCTACATAGATAAGATTGTCCAGAAGAGGACATTGATCAATCTTCACATTCACAGTGAGAGAGGGTGAAGAAGTAGAACAAAGTACCTTCCTCAAGTTAGATCCTCAAAAAATTTCAGAATTACTTTTATCTAGAAGGATAGTCAGGCAATGGAAGTGGCTGCACCAAGCCGGGTTGGATGATGATCTTCAAGACAAGTTTGAAGGTTGGGCCAGACAAATGTGCTTAAGGTGCAACTCTGGCACCCTGCCTTGGACACGGATAAGGGGCCAACATTCCTAGGAAACATGGTTTCCCAGCACTCTGCTTATCAGCCCACTGATATTCACTACTGAAAAGCCATCATGTCAGCGCAGTGAAGCACTCTGCAAGAGGCCTGAGCCACTGCTGAAGCCAGCAAGTACCACAGCCACGACTGCCACCCCTCCGCCCACACGAGCCATGACAGCCCAGTGATGGTGTGTGCTGCGTACAGCTACTGCTACTGCAACCCCAATACAGCCAGCCTGAGTGCTGGCACTAATAATGTCTTCCTTTCACCACAGATCCTGATGCAATTCTGTGCTCTCTGATTTCAGTGCTAAATAGGCAGCAGCTGCTTGGAGCCCCCAGTTTTGCAAGTGTGGCCATTCTGCAGAGAGGGCACTTTGCTGCATTCCTAATCACGGGAGATTTAACAGCACAGGCAGGGGCTGAAACTTAACACACTTCAGATGAAATGGATTTGTACCACCCATGAGAAGAGCCACTTTAAAATTCATAAGGAGTGGTTTATCTGAACTCTCAACTTTTATGTAAATGCCGATGAATCAATCAATTCTGAATAGTCTAGGAAGGTGCATCACAAAATACTGGCCCCTAGCTCATTAGCATGTCAATTAACTGCTTAAATAGCATATGCATGCTAAGGAAATGTCCAAATTATTTTTATTTAAGCTATATAAAATATATCTCCTTTAATACAGGGAGTTTCATTACATCAAGGTTCTGGGTAAAAACGTGTTACAAGTCCGTTCTGTTACATATCCCTATTTAATTCAACTTTTAGCCACCTATTTTTTTGTACGAAGAATTATGAGGAAAAGTATTTCCTGTTCAGGGTAATAGCATATTATTATTATTAGCATTAATAGGAGTCATGAATCTTGTGTTGTATGAATATTTTAAGACTGTATTACAAAAGCCTTTCCCCTCTATATTGCTCAGTTTTTGCCCAACTCTTGCAACATCAACATTTCATTGTTTTTCCAGTAAGCCTTCCAGCATATATAGGAATTATGCTTCTTTTTGTCTTACACAACTTTTCAAAACAACAGAGAAAAAACTTTTCAGGCTATAGTTCCAGATGGTATTAAAAAGTGAGTAAGGAACAGACCAAAGTTTCTGTCTTTTGCAGATGACCTTTCAAACAAAAAGTATATTTTTGTATTTAGGCACTTGGTTGTTTCAAGAGCCTGCAGATGCAAAGTGTCAACATGGTTGACACAATGAATATTTTCAGTATTAAGTTTTGGAAGTACTGGAGTATGAAGAATGCTTAAAGAAGGATGGTTAGATGATCTTACAAGACTGAAATACCCATTACAATGCACTGCAGGTATTAGAACTCTCTTAGGTAGCCACAGCATGTATGTGACCTTCAGACCTCTAGCTACTGCTTAGAGACATAAAGAAGAAAATCAAAATATTTCCCAGCTCATTTATTAAACACGAGGTTAAAGTTCTGCATCTTTAATAATATCATCTACAGCTCAAATACCACTGCAACACGTGATACCTGACATGCCTGCATTGAGAAACGCCACCAGCAGCACGGCGGCCTCTCAGTGGAGATTTGTTGTGCTGTGCTTCTACTCATGCATAGTGCAGCCTGCTCCATACATTCACAACATGGAACACAACTGTCCAAACAATTTGCCAGGCAGTCCCTTTTCTTAAGAGTTTCAGTGTGGAGCACTGAAAAATCCTGTCTTTAGAAATTATGCTAACCAGAGCTCAAAAGGGAGTGCAAGCTCTTGAGCACTGCTCATACAGCTTCTTCTCTACCATAGCTGACTTGTTGCACTATCCAAAATTCCCAACACTGAGTATCTTTCCAAGAATCACTATTCGATAATCAAGCAAGGAAAAAAGCCAGTGTGTAAAACAGGAACTTTTATCAGTATGTGCTGTAACTGCTTTTCTTCCCTGTTTAACATGTTCTTCAAGGAAATTTTCTTCAAGGCAAAACCCAAAATCAGAACAGCAGGAATTTTAAAAATGGATTGAGCAAACAAGTGTAGGACTGGGTCCTGGAGTCAACAGCCATGTCTAGGTGTAGGCTGTGGAATATTATGGCTGAAGTTACTTGCAGTTGCACGCACAATTTGGGTAACTCCACACACAAATAAGCTTTCATGCAGGAACTTTCATGATAATTAAGCAGGCAACTGCATAAACATTTATATGCCCCGAGTACCTGCCTAAAGTATCCAAAAAAAAAACCCTCAGCACAGAGTTTCAATTCTTTCCTATATTAAGATACAGGATCAGAAATCTGGGCAGTGTTGATATTGGACTGTCACTGGCTTTAATAAGCCAAACATCTGGAGATTCCTGAACCTCCAGTTAATAACCTACATTTGTAAATTAAGTTACTAATATGACAGAGTTTTCAGATGTATGTGTTTTTCTTGGAAAAGACGTATTTCAGACTTAGAAGCTGTATCATCTATTTGAAATCTCATCAATTTTAACTAATAGGTTCCAGCATGATTCAAGTGTAACACTTTTCTTTGACAGCCAGTTACTTTTCTCTATTTACAGTCTGTATTTTAATAGATTTATTTTCTAGACAGTGTGCAGAAGGTGTAAACAGGGAAGAAATCCCGTAAGTGAATAAATGAAAAATAGTTAAACTATAATAAACTGTATTATATACAAAATACTGTCAAGCATACAAATTTAAATTGGAAAAGGTAACTGAAAATGAAGAATCTTCAAGAGCTACTGCAGAGCCAGCATGAGCCAAAGTCACCACAGGTTTTACAGGAATGAATATTATTTAAATATGGTCAGTGGCTGCTTGGTTTGTGAGTATAGTTACAGAGAAATCGTCTGAATTATTTTGATTGTATCCTGCCCATTTTACCAATACAATGATCTTCTTAAGAAGCACTTTGGTAGCTGAGATTGGTACCATGATCACTAATATAAGGTACTGGTTGTGCTGGCTGACCTCTGCTTTTATTGAATTCAGACAGTTGCAGCACCAGTCTCCAAATCAGGCCATATTGCTGGACCTTCACATATAAACTGGGACAGAAATGTAGTCGTGATGTGCTGTTCCACCTTTTCAGTGCTGAATCAGCTCGCCTCTCTGGGGGACACAGCTGCTCCACTTAGCTGTTACACAATAAGGTGTGTGGCAGCACAGCACACCAAGCTCAGAAAAGGCTGGAAAACCCAACTGAGCTGCTCAGTAACTAATGGATGCCTGGTACCAAACTTCTTAACATTTCTAAACATTTTTGCTCATAAAACCAGCAAAACTGGCCTTCAGCCATAATTATGGCTGATGGAGGCACAGGAATTCACCAAGGAGCCAACAACTTACCATGACTGTTTCATTTTCCAGGGACAGGTTTAGAACAATGATCAATGTCCTGGGGGACGCGCTGGCTGCTGGGATCATGGCCCACATCTGCCGGAAGGAGTTTATCAAGGACGGTGACGAGGTAACCACGCTGTGAGCCAGGGTGTGCCAGGGAGTGCTGTGTTATGGCAAAGAACCTACGAGCTCCCATATTTGGTCCCTCCAGTTTATAAAAGGTGTTTCAGAGAGAGGACAGAATTGGGCAATGTGCTGCTTAGCACATGGGGTGGAGGGATGTTTTTCCATGAGGTCATGTGAAAAGCCACTAGAGTTCAGGGCTTGCCAGCCAGCTGTGTCTGGCACACTGGGGATGGGAGCAGAAGCAGCTGTGCTGTCCTGCAAATGCATGAGATGCTGGGACTGTGACCCCACACTCAGCACCCAGGTCCTGACTGGCCAGTAATTTGTCCTAAAAGTGTACCAGCAACAGAGCAGGGTGACAAATGTCCTTGACTACCTGTGTGTAGGGGGAGGTATAAGCATCTATGAGTGTGTATATGCATAATCAACGAGTTCACATCAAAAGCAACTACCCTGGGCATTGCACGCCCCAGAGTCAGCATAATTTGTAGCCACCCTTACAATAATTTTCTTTCCAGACTAGCACAAGCACATGACTCCATTCTAGACTTCATTCTCAGACATCTTCATGCCTTCTACATTTAAAACAAGTCCTTCCGTACATCTCTGTTTTTCCTCCTCTGTACCTTATTCCATACAGGACACATACCTCTGTATTCTGCCCCCGCCTCCTTCCACTCCTATGCATTTTCTCCTTCATCTTTGGCATGCATCACTCAGTCTTTCCTTATAACAGGATCTCCTCAGGTCCTTCCTTCAATCCTTGACAAAGGAGGTTCCTAATTCCATGAGCCCATCAGATTTGGAGGTGCTAATCTCCAACCATTTCAGCTCATGGCAGACTCTCATTACCTTTCTTCCACAAAGACAGAACAGTACAGGCAGGAACATTTCTTCATCAGAACTAATTTTCACAAGGCATGTTTCATTTCTGTGCATCATCTGTAGTATTCCACACAGACAGCAAAGTTTTGTTTCTATCATTATTTCTCTCATTCTACAATCTTACTGGTCAATCCCATTCTCATGCCTTCCTGCAACATTCATTTAAAATTCCTGCTCTTTCAAGTTGTATGTAGAAAGACAGGCAGTGTCCTCTGAGGTACTTAGCACCTGCAGTAATTACTGATGACAGGATTAGGCCTGACTTCATGGGCTACATATGCAGCTACCTACAAAACCCCTAAAATACGACCTATGGGTAAGGAAGATCATCCATTACGAAGCCAGAAGTGTAGGTTGAGTTCCTGCATAACACAGGCCTCCTGACATTTCACTGCTGTATTTAGAACTCAGTCAGAACTTAGATGTTTCAGTAATATAAAATCTCTCCTGAGGGATTATTTAGTCATCTGTGATGAGATTTTTCTTTGAATCATGCTCTGTAATGGTATTAAAATATACTGCTAGTCTGCCATACATTTTGGCTGCATAATTTGTGCAGTTAGTAATGTATACCCAAAGGCCATATTTTCTCAGCTGCAAGCACACCTCTTTTCTCCGCCAGTATTTACGTCTTACTTTCCCCATCAGAATCTGGTTTGATTTAAAGAACACTTCAATATTTAATGTATGAATCAGTTAATAAAATCCCCTTTATTTCTTTCAAAACAGTTCAAACTGAAGAGACAGGTGTTAGTTTATTGGCTTAGAAGAAAGGCATAAGGCAACAACAAATGGTTTGTTGCTCTATTTAATTGCACCCAAGAGCAAGCATTGCCCAGAGCTCAGCACAGTGGACATTAAGAGTCTGTACCTTTTGAAGTGAGCCCTGGAATTCTGGTGTCTATTTACCCTACTTATATCACTTTACCAATGGCAAGCAGCTGTTACCATGAGTGTAAGTTAAATTAGAGTTGTGACAGAATTTGCGATTTTACACAGTCTCCTTCACTTCATGCAGATGGTGCAAAGATGCCTTAGTGTATATGAGAAACAGCTTCTGGAAGTCTATGGAGGCTCTAGATAATCCTGGTGAATGTAAAGCAGCCCAGAGGCTTTCCAAGTAAAAATTCCCTTCCTGTTGTATACAGCAATCAGTGGCAGTATTCCAGATCTTAATGCTTTTCACATAGGTGCCATTGGTCTGTGAAACTAAGCCTGTTAACATCCATCAGATTGTGGCTTACCAGAGAAATGGCTGTGTGAAGACCATGAACGAATCTCGTGGACCAGAAACAGTGAAAGGGTTTCAGCACCATATACCCGTACAAGTGGAGCAAGAAGAAAGACCAGTGGAGAATCACACTACGAAATCCAACAGTAAAGACCACTGCACTATTGAAATAAATGAACTAGAAACAAACGTGTGACTGCTACACTCAGAGGTATCTCACACCCCAGTGACCTGATACCCAATCTCTACCTCACAGCTGGAAGAAGGACTTTTTGCCTTGAACAGGAAAACGTGGAATTATCGCCACCCTGCTTGTACTGGAGCTAGGAGACCAGCTGTGAACGTCAAGAAAGGCACACAGCTTGCAAGAGACATGGGCTTCTTTAGGTGGAAGATTTTACTACTGAAAAATTAACTAATGGACTACTACTGTTTCATTCTGCACTCACTGACTTCAATTTAGTATCTGACACACCTCGGCTTCTTTTTTTTAAAAGCTTTTTTTTTATTTGACCCTTTTTGATTTTCTAACCAAAGCCTTTTTTTTTTTTTTTTTTTTTTNTTTTTTTTTTTTTTTTGTGAATCTCAGTAATTACAAACACTGTAGAGTTTTTGCTATGTGGAAATGTTTCACCAAAATGTCTAAAGATACTAATTTTGTCTAATATTTGCTAAATATAGAGTTTATGCTTAGTTAAGACCAGCAGTAAGAAAATCACACTGATTTCTTGATCTCAAGGGGTTACATCTATTCCTAAACAACAATCCAAGCAGAGGGGAAGTGAAGCTTGCATTTGTGCAAGAAAGGGCATTAAGGTAATTGTGATGGGAAGCCTTCAGAGACAGGCAGTCAAGTGTGATACCTAACACAAAGAACTCCTAGGTCACTGCAGAGCACAGTTTGCCTTCCAAGTGCCAGATTTATTAACCTTTTTTTAACCTAACTCTTCAGTAAAGTCAGTTCCATGCACATGCAGTGGCAGAGGAGATGTGAGCCCTAATCCATAAGCACTGGTGCTAATGTGCCCTCTCCTGTAACCTATAGGTTGTTCTACTGTAAATATGTATAGACTCAAAGCTCAAGCTCATGAACCATGTGCTGCATCCTAAAGGCAGACTGAACACAAACTGGAACCTAAGGATGCTGAGTTATAATGGGGTTTTGTGAGGAGTTTGCTGTGGAAACTGCTCCATTATTTCTCATAATTCAGTTGACAGTTACTCCTTTTCCACTATCTACTGAATCTTTCACTTACAGTAAAACCTGCTGCATATGTTTCCAATGCTTGTGATAGAGAACATTTTTAATAAACCTGCCATTTAAAAACAGGCTGTTTGTGCACTTCTACTATTAGTGTCTTCTTATGTCTCTGCTAAAATAGAGAGTGGAAGTGAGGGGACCTTTTGAAAAGTTGGGATTTGATCCAGAGATTACATACCAGCTCATACCAATACACGTGACATACCATATTTAGCTACTTGTGCCATAGCAGCTTGAGATACCATGCATCTAGTATTTTAATATGCTCTTCTCATCTGTAGGGAAAAAATAACCCAATCAAAAAGGACAATTTCTGCATTAACCAGAAGCAGAAGTGCTTCATGCATTAGCTCATTGCAGATTCAGTGTTATCACTCATTCATTATTAGTAGTTTTCCTGGGATGTACATGGTTACCTCTTCTATGAGGGCTCCTGTTCAGACTGTTTCTTATGTCATGCACTAATTAGTTGCCCCAGAGCACTATAGTATAAGTATTTTAATTATCAAATAGTAAAGCCAGAAAGAACACACATAGGTCCTCTTTGTCTATAGTTCCTCAGGAATTATGTATTAGTTTGAAACTATGTACAGTTGGTAACTATTTTCCTGATTTGACTCTAGAGTGAAAACAACAAACTCAGAACACAAAGAACAGGGAAGAACTGAAATGATTCAGAGCAATTTGCTCCAGAACAAGTCCTGTAAAGGACCTGCTCTGCAGAGTGTCATTAGAATGAATGACTGGGGAAAGCTGAGGCTGGTCTGTGCCTCTCTGAACGGGCAGAAGCACAGACTGACAAACATAACATCTGATACTTTTCATCTGAGCAGCACTGGCAGCTCCAGGAGGCCCCCCTCATCCTTCCCCAGCTGTCCATTCCTGCCTGCACTGCCTCCCATCCTTTCCCAGCTGTACAGACCCAGTTATTTATGAGGCCAGACAAAGAACCAGATGAGAAGTATTTTTAATTCAAACCAGTTCACATATGTTTTTAGCATAGTCCTAACAGACAGTTGTGTCAACACAAGTGAAGGGGTGATGCAGGGACAAGATCAAGCAGCCAAGGATGAAACAGGGCAAGGGCACAGGAACAGAGCAGGATCCCTGCATGCCAACTTCACCCACAAAGAAAATACTACCTAAAGTTTCAACTTCACCCAGTCAATTACAGCTACCTGAAGTGATAGTATAATCCTGCCAGTCATCTATCAGTTTACAATCACTTTGTGTAAAAATGATGAAGAAACAGGCCAAGTAGGTCCAAGATTTGGAACAAGTAGTTCCAGACTAAGTGGTTTCAGAGAGTCTGCCCACACACCCTGCCACTGTGCCAAGCAGAAAGTGCTCCTAGCCTTACCACCACCTTCTTCCCCAGCCACCTACAATCTCTGGCTAACTACAAAGTGCAAATCCTTTTGCCCCTTGCCTCAGACAGCTTACTTGGTGTGACACTCTTCAGTGGAGTCATGGCTCAACAGATCTAAGTCAACTCTGGTGCTTAAGCAGCTCCTGTAAGGAGAACTTCAAATGAGATAAAGCACCAAAGACCCCGGGTCAGTTGTGCTGCTCAAGTCCTACACAACAAAGAAAAGCGCAATTCTGCCCGTGAAACTCTAGCAAGTAGGTAAGGTGGGAGTCTCATGTGTGAAGCCATATTTTTATGGAATCAACAGGCTGGTTTAAAATCTGCTTTCTGCATTCAAATCCTATTCAGAGAGTGTCCAGTTCTGCTTTGAAAATCAGAAATCCTTTATGTTTTTTACATTGTAGTGTTTGGATCTCTAAAATCTGGGGTTTACACCATTATGTGCCTCCCATTCAGGTGGCAGGAAGGCAGCTGGTCCTTTCTCACCTGGCCTTTTTCATTTGTGGTATGAAATGCTGATAACTAGAGGCCTGAGGCACTTTGGGTCTTGGTTCTGGTAAATACATGTTGCTCAGTGTATTGTGACCTTGACTGCAGCACCTGACTGCTGCTGCAGTCATTCTATACTGAACATAAGGCACCACTGTTAGCTGGGGAGAGGTGAACACCGAAGTTATGATAATTTCTATGGTAAGTTTTCCTCCCTTTAGTTATTTTCTGCGTCTCATGGTGTGTGTTGTCAAGCAGCTTGATGCACAGTGCAATTAGACTAGCAGTAGGTTCCATAACATATTTGTATGCATGGATCTGTTCACATTTTCCAGTTATAATCACACTTCCTTCCAACAAAAATAACAAAGCTGTTGATTATCAAGTTAGAGTGCAAGCTTTGTGTTGGTAAATATGTTTCTCCTACTTTCAGAGCATAAAAACAAACATGTGACCTTTATAGTCTCAAAAAATTAGTATTAAAAAAATCAATCAATCGACCAGTCAATCACTTATTACAACAGTTTGCGTGGTATAATTTCAAGCATATGTGGAAAGAACATATTTCTTAACTGGCAACATTCAATCCTGGTTTTCCCCTTGCTACACAGAGAATGTAGCCAATTGAAGTATATTCAAGGCACACTGGGGAAGAGTCTTGAGGAGGGAAAGAAGATAATTAAGAAGGGCGGTGCATTGTAAACAGCTACAGAAGAAATAATTTGGAAAGTAACACAAATTACCACTTACTTATCAGAGGCAGTTGTTTTATGCTTGTTAATTTGCAACTCCTTCGCTCTGATGATACTACTGAGAGGAAAGAAGCTGCTGCAGACTGTTGCGGCATAAAACATCATTAAAGGCATATTAAAACAGGTTCTTGAGGATTTTGCCAATGCCAAGGAAGTTTAGCAGTGTTGAATTGCTGTAATAAATCCTTGTGCAACAATTAGAACGGAGAGAAAGAGGCACAAACCAGAGCACTTACTGGTTTCCCAGTAACTTGCAAGAGCTTTTGGCTGCCAACCCAAATACAGAAGTTTATGGAACTAACACAGTTACTCCTGTGTTCTGCTAGTCTTAATTATTCCACTTAAATGACTTAATTGCAGCTAAGTTTATTTGTGCCACCGGAATACGAATCCTAACATACAAATAAGATGATCTAAATAGTCAAAACATTAAATTGGAGACGCCCACCCTGCTATACCAGCAATTCTAAAGCACTTAGAAAATACAGGAACTCTGTAACACCCCCATTTGATGAGGTCTCGCTTTCAATTCTACAATAAACATTAATTTTAGTCCCTTTTTAACAACAGCAAACTGATTTGTAATACTTTGAAAGCAGACAGAAAGTTTCATCTTCAAGCCAGATGGAAATGACCTGTCTTGGAAATGACCTCAGTCTTTTCTTGTGCTTTCCATAAAAATGAGGTAACTATTAGCAGAAGGTGGTTGATGTGTGCAAGCAAAATGTGTAACCTGGGAAATGAACTGAATGTGGAAAGCTCAGGCTGCCTTTGATCTTACCCAACGCGAAGCACACGCATGTCTGTGTCTCTGCTGAGCACCCAGGTGTGTTTTTACAGCAAGAGCAGCTCTGTCACCACAGACAGAGGCAATGAGCAATTGCTGGCTCTCCCCTGCAGGCACTAAGCTGGCTGAGACCACAGCCCCACAGCTGAGGACTGAGTACAGCAAGGAGAGAAAGCAATGAAGGTTTTTCTATAGGGATGCTACTGTTGCCTACCTGGCAGTGGGAGAGCACAGCTTTTTGCAATAATAAATATCTGACTTTGCTGCATTTGGAAAAGAGGCCCCAGAATAGACAAATTCAATGCACCCATCCACTAAGGGCTGAGCTGAAAATGAAACACATGTATTAAAATGCTCAGTTTAGCCCGTGACTTCACTTACAACTAAGGAGACAAGAGACACTCAAAATTACATTCCTCACTAACTACTTTGGAGCACACTGATTGATATCCCTGGAATTTATAAGAGAGTTTGTCCCACAAAACCCCAAATGGATGAGATCAATAGAACAGGAAGGGTGGTCACTACTTGAGGTCGGGCTCGTTATTCACTCAGCCTTCCCATGTGATCTCATTGTCAAGTGACCACAAGAATGCAGGGTTTGCTTCCCATCTGTAAACAGAGAAAAGGTTTTTTCTAAATCAACGGGGATCTGATGCATGGTAAGGATAAATGAGCTGAAGACTGAGACAGTTACATAACACAGTAAAGGGGACTCATGATTACCTTGGATTAGCTACTTCTGTCTCTCTGGAAGCACAGGATCACTACTCACAATATTCACAGGAATTGCCAGGCTTCCATTTTAAGTGACAGAACCTCAGATGCCATCATTTATAAAGTAGCAACAGTTGCACCTCTGTTGCCTAGAAGATGATATATCAGAATGGATTTGGCACAGTTGAGACTTTTGGCAGATTTGTGTCACAGAGT
Organism: Oreocharis arfaki; assembly: GCA_013398015.1. Classification (NCBI taxonomy): domain Eukaryota; kingdom Metazoa; phylum Chordata; class Aves; order Passeriformes; family Paramythiidae; genus Oreocharis; species Oreocharis arfaki. Next base: position 583,239 of record VZRR01011764.1, read on the forward strand.
ATTTTAGAAATTTTACAGGCTGTCAAAGCAAAATCGTAGCAGTCTGTTATTGAGAGAGTGGTATTTTGGGGAACGAGAACAGAAGGCTTCAGAAAGACAAAATGGGGAGTTTGGTAGGTGAAGAGGAAAAGTGTTCAGTCACTTCTCCTGCAATAGAATCAAACCTTCTTTCCCTGCTGGCTCCACAACAAGACAATACCAACAGCTGGAGATGTAGGGAGGGAGCAAGGCACCCCTCTCCTCACAAAGCTCCTGTCCCCACATGGCCACTAAAGGCAAGTCTGCTGGTACCCACAGGCATCTGTGACTCCTTTCACAGCTGTCCTTCCTTCCAAACCAGCACAGAGCATTCAGTCCAGCACTAGAACAAGCAAATGTTGTTCCTGATGAGTTTTCAATTAAATCATTACAAAACTCTAGACTTCCCATTCCACTGGGAATTTCACTGGGATGTTCTCCGGTAGATCACAGTTGTGCTTTTCAGGTTCCATCTCTGGAGGTTTTGCTCTGCAAGGTACAGAGAGTTCTGCATGTGTTGCTTTAAAATCAGCCATCTTTCATCACAAAGAGGTACCTGCATTTCATCTAGGAATTAAATGTACGCTTCTGTGTTTCTGCACACACCAGTTGAGAGCCAGGCTTTGACCCACCACATGAAACTCAGTGTAGTTAATCATTGCTTTTGAACTTTCCTAAAAAGGGTCTGATATCTCTAGACCCACCATCCCTGCCCCCCTCCCCCAAAAACGTATTTTAATAAGATGGAAAAAGTAAGGGAGCAAAACGAGAGTGTTTTATGTTCACAGATATCTCATATTACATCTGCTACAAATACTGCATGGGCTAAATGGCAAAACCAAAAGAAAAATGAGACTGACCTTGAGATGTTTCATTATGATTTCATTGCTTCTAGTGGTTTTATTGGGTTTTACCACTAGGCTATTAAAAACATGTGGAAAGTATACAGAACTAAGTCAAACTGAGCATTTTCACTCCTGATCTTTCATCTTCTTTCCCATTTAAATGCTTTCATATTTCTTCAATATTTAATAATTTTTCCTGAAAACAACCTCAAAGTACAGAGATTTGGGTAGTCTACAATGATAGTTCATCAGTATAATCTTTGTTTTAGAATAAATCATCCACTTTTTTTTAATAAAAGAAAAGATTTCTCTGACATGAATTCTCCCTAACCAAGCATCTGGGGAGAGAGGAATCAGGATGGACAGGAGGGTGTCAGTCCAGCACTGTGATTGGATCTAGCTCTAGCAGGATGTCCAGAAAGGAAGTTCAAAAGCTCTGCAATTGAGAGAATTTCCAGAGCTCCTTCTCAGCTGTGGTTTCCTCACTGGTGCTGAGCACAGGACTGATGTACAGCCCCATACTGCATTTTCTGTGCAAGCTCTTGAGTAAATTTCACAAAAGGTATTAGAGGTGATCTGCATCCCATTTTGTTCATCCCACAGCTGGGAACAACCTGAAAGACTCACTTTGGTTGTTTCTGCCTGGTTTGGCACTACTTTGGTTCTTCCTACCTGCTTTGCAGAGAGAGTAGGAACAATCAAAGTGAGTCTTCCAGTGCCAAATGATTCAAGCTGTGGATGATGAGGGTACCTCAGGGTACAGCAACTCAACCCTTCAGCACATCAGTGAAGTGCTTTGAGTTTTATCTCACTGCTCCATTTTTATTAAACAGACCCAAAACAGAGGTCCACAAGAAAGATGGAGAGACATCTAGAGTGTTACATAAGTAATCAAAGTTAATTTTAATCCTGCATAAAAGATATATCTTAAGATCTTTCTAAAGCTAATTCCTGTGATGGCTGTCAACAAACACACAATTATATCCTGAGTACCAAAATGAGTCTCATTAATTTCTTGTATGCAACTGGAGTGGAAAATACTGAAAATCAATACCAATTTTTATCAGAAGCAATGTTCTCAGCAGTATCATACTCATATGCTAAAAACAGATTCTGGAACTATCACGGGGAAAACTTGAGATAGCCTGTACAACTGTGCATTAAAGTCTTTGCCTGATTCAAAACCATTTAAAGGACTTTATTGATGGACTTTTTAATGTCCTTGGATACTACTGAAGAATTTTTATGGAAATACTTCGTATGTTGGATTATTAGAACACATTTATCATCCACTGCCTGCACATATATCTCACAGCTGGCTGACTTCACAATAGCAGCATGAATCAGAGCTACAGGGCACACCAATATTTTCCTCACTAAAGGCAATGGAGTTCTTTAGGGAATTTACTCACTGTTCTTGTATTAGCAACATAATAAACCAATTACAATGACCTCCATAACTTAATCCCATTAGAGAAGGCAATATTTCGAAAAAACAAAGCTGAACTCATATTATATAAAACTCATATATATGTTTAAATTTTTAGGCTAACTACTCCCAAACGCAGGAATCAAGACTCACCAACATTACACTGTAGAGGGAAATCAATAAACAGGATCTTGGACTATATCATAGAAGTTTTCCAAGAGACTGCTTCCCATCAAAAATACTATTTGTAAAATATGTCTTTATTCTCATTAAGTAAGAATAAATTTGCTTAGGTTTTTTTAAGCAAAATTTGCAAAAATGTTAGTGGGCTCAGTCAATGTGGTGAGAAGCTGCATCATAAATTAAACTCTTATTTACCATCAGGAAACACTGTCAAGAGAGAACAATCAAGAAGTTTTGGTCAGACCCATCCTGCCTCCCTGCTCTGTGTGAACCACTGGGGAGCAGAAGAAATGGCAGTGGGGTCCTAGGAAGGAGGATACTTCCCACTCTTATCCACTTTGCTAACACAGACCCACAGCCTCACTCCTGCATGTACCAAACATCTGCTCAGGAAAAGTCCTCTGTATCTGTCTTGCACAGCAGCAGAAGAGGAGGAGGGGGTTTGGCCACAGATGCTTTAAGAGCAGCCCTGCCAGCCCAGCTCTTCAGCACCTGCAGGAATTGGAGGATCCTTTCCCCAACTGCCCTTTTAATGTACAGTCCTGCAGGATTTATGAGAGAGAGCTAAGATAAATAACCTCCAAGTCCCCAGAGCAGCAATTCTTCTGTTGAGCAGATGCAGCAGCTCTTCGCCCCGGCAGGGCTACCTGGCCCAGAGCCCCCAGCAAGGGGGGCAGCTGCCAGCCCCGGGGAGCAGTGCCGCAGGTACCCTGTCCCACTGCCAAGGGCCCTGTCCCGCTGCCAGGGACACTGTCCCGCTGCCAGGGACACTGTCCCACTGCCAGGGACACCGTCCCACTGCCAGGGACACTGTCCTGCTGCCAGATCTGCAGTCGGTTCCTCAGGAGCTGTCACTGCTCCCTCAAGGGAGCCCTTGGCAGCCTCTCTCTGCCTCATGACATCCCCCTTAAAATTTCATCCAGTTTTCCTTTGGAGGTTTTTCTTTTTTCATAGAAGCATAGAATCTTTGGGTTGTAAGGGGACCTTGAAGATCATCTAGTTCCAATCTCCTGCCATGGGATGCCTTCCACTACACCAAGGTGCTCCAAGCCCCACCCAACTCACTTTGAACACCTACAAGAATGGGGCAGCCACAGCTTCTCTGNAATAATTTTTCCTCAGAAGAGTATCTACATACTGCATAAAGCGCTTCTTTTTCACTAAACAAAACACTGAACCCCGAACACCACAGCATGGCGTGTGACACTCTCCAGGCAGAGCAGGACCCCACTCACACACCACAGAGGCCCTCGGCTCCGCCCCTCACCTTCCCTCCCTTCCTCCCACATGGTCCCCCCGAACTCACCCCTCCTGCCAGCTGAGGCTGGGGACATCGGGATCGTGGTGTTCCTTGCAGAGGGAACCACACGCTACCATCTTGGCATCGGGAAAACCTCAGCCTTGTGCCGCCTCCCTCGTCACAGAGGGGCCGCCATGGCCGCGGCCGCTCCTCCCCTCACAGCCGGCGGGATGGCGCCCGCTCCGCTGTGGGACCTCCTTGTCCCTTCGGGTCAGGAGGAGCCCTGCAGGTGTGTGAGTGTGGGGACAGAGGGGAACAGGCTCCCCGCATCCCGTCTGACCCCCGGCCCCTCACAGCACCCGGGGAGGGCGTAACTCCAGGTGGGGAGGTAAAACCTCTGGGGAAGATACAGCACTCGCAGGCCTTTTCCCCCAGAAATCCCCAAGTAAAAAGCCATGGCGTTATCTGGAGCGGGACGGTGTGGGGCAGGAGCCGGGAGTGGGCAGGGAGCAGGCACGGGGTGCCGCAGTCCTCGTGAGGGGATGGCCATGGGGCCATGAAGGAATGGGGTGAGGGAGAACGGCTGCAGAACGGCCCGTCCGCATGGCAGACACAGATGGGCTACGTGCCCACCGCCTGAAATAAAAGCTCCTTATCCACTGGCTACTTTTGGCACCTGGTTAATTCTTTATAGCTCTCAAGCTCCATTTGTACTTCTGTCGCTGTGAAAAATCGTAACTCAGAAAAATCCCATTTTGCCTCGTTTTGTGCAGTATCCTCTGTAATGCGGAAACATGGCCCTTAAAAGAAAAACAGCAAATAAACCCAGACCTCAGTCTGCATACAGACCACACAGGACTACCAAGCATGTGCAAATGCATATTTAGGGATAAAATTGCCAACTGAACGTTTTAGACTTCAAATTTTCACTATTCATACATCTATCTCAGCCTTAAAACACTTTTATTCTTCTCCTTCCCAAATCCAAGCAAATCACAGGAAGAAAGTTATATGAAAGCAATGTTTGTGTTGCCTCTTTGTGGCCTAAGAAAAGGCCAACTTCCCAACTCCCCTTTTCACTAAAGGAAATAATAAAATTAGAGCCTGTTCCTGGGTCCTGCTCCACACAAGGTCTGGATTGGACTTTTGGATTATGGGTACCACCCACAGTCAAAAAAATATGTGGGCTTAGTCCCATGGTCTTCTGATTATTCCTCAACATCCGTCATGGTGTCTCTTACTCCTTTAAAAGAAAGAAATAAACTACCATTTTGGTCTGACAGTATTATGTCCAATGTCACAGGTGCTGATGATACCAGGTAAGTGAGGAATCAAATCTGGCTCTCTCTCACCAATCTCTTACAGAACAATCTTGGGAGCATTTGAGGCTTTTACTGGGTAAGAGTGGTAGTTGTTTGGGGGGATTTTTTTTTCCTGCTGGAAAACATTGTCCCATTTAAAGGAGAAATTCAGTGTGCAACTGTTTTGAAATAAACTTGGATAAGGGTTTCCTAACTTTACCTGGTCTATACTATGGGCACCTTAAACTGTAAGTGGGTCTCCTTTAGCAAAGGCTGCCACTTGCTCAAGAAGCTTAACAGTGTATGTATCATCCTGATATTTTGGGCCTGATTCTACAGGTGCTAAAATGAACCTTCACCCCTGCACTCACTGCATCAGACTTTCAAGGGATTCAAAGAAGTGTGAGGCACCTGACTTTTCACAGAATCGTAGTCCAAGGGACAGAAGTTGAAAGACAATAGAACAGTTCTCCATAAAACTGAACAAATCTGCATATCCTCAGCTTTTTCAAGAGTTTCATAAATTGGTCTTTTTCACAAAAGACCAGTAAAACTTCCACCGGTGTTTGCTGGAGGTACCTAGTTGACTTGAGCTACATTCTGTAGCCATTTTACATAAAAATCTATCCCAGCAGTCAGCTGGAAGGATATTTTATTGCTCAGCTGTATAGCTGATATTCAAAAATGTGTGGGTTTTGCAATTTTCAGGGCCAAGCTTTTACTTTTTCAGGAAGCAATCTTTCCCTCTATGATTAATGATTGTGTTGAATTGTCTGAGGTAGGAAACAACAGCTTGAAATTACTGTTATGTGCTATGGGAAACTAAAGGGAGAGTGTGGAACGAGATCTCCAGCAGGAAAACAGCTGGTAAAATATTAAGCCAACTGTGTTTCCAAGTAAATCCTGGAATGCAGTTTGCAAAACAACACGTGTTCAATCAGAAATCCTCAAAAGAAAAGACCATTTTGTCAAGCAGATTAGCTGCCTCAGATGAAGGACATTATAACTAAGAAACTTGTGCCTCTGTAGGTCTTCTTTTCCTTGGTTTATTTTCTTTGATTCCAACAGGAGCTGAGAGCACTCAACATCATAAAACAGGGGAGGCTTTAAGGGAGCACGACAGCAGGCACTGTCTCCAGACTTGAACTAAACAAATTCCCTTTGACACTTAATAGTTTTCTCCTAAGACAGCCCACACTCACTAATCTCTTCTACGTCATTAGCCTCACTCCTGACTCTCAGTGTGAATGAGATACACTGTGAAATATTCTACCACGCACACTCCATCCTCTGATCACACCTTCAGAGACATTCACCCAACTGCCCCATGGGCAAACAACAGCAAGACAGAAACTTTACCAAAGCTCTGGAAGGCAGACATACAGATTTTATATATATATTTATATTCCCAAGAACAATTGTTTTATCTTAAAACCTTTCTAAAACAGGAATATACTGCAGGCTTTGGCAGTAGAGATAAAATATTACGGGATCCAGCCTTATTTTGTTTTTCTCATCCAAATATACACATTGTTATAACAGAGAATCAATTGCATCCAGAATTATTACTGCTGCTCAATGACCAAAATGCCCCATACACTGCTCTGCACATGAAACTACTGCAAACATCCATCTACCCTGGCCAAAACCAGCTTCTTTTGGGTGGAGCAAAAGAAAAGAGGCATAAACATGGTTCACTTAAAATGCAGTGACAAAAATGGCATTTGAAGGCCTATGTTCAAAACAGTCCCATATTGTTATTACAGATGGAAACAGTGAGGCAAGAGAAACAGAAGAAACAAAAGCCAGCTTTTGTGAGTTCCACAGCAATCCCTTATGATCCTGGGTCTTGTATAAGATGATTTGGAAGCTTTGGAAAGGCATTCAGGGTCTCTCCCTGAATAAGGCACTGAAACACACTGTCTTCCAGGAGCCTGGCTCAGTGCCATGACAGTTTCTGCATAATTCATTGCACGTTTTGCTAAGTGTTCTCTGTATATCTATATAGATATATACACATAGACATATATGTATTTTTCCATATGTTTTCCTGCAAAACAGAAAAATAAAATAAGTTACATAATGGAATACAGAATTCAGAATAAGACAAATTTAGTACCTGTTGATATGTCACATGTGCCCAAACTAAACCAGAGATGCATTGATTTTGAGTGTACTCTAAGTCTGTAGAGATAAATTATTTCTTGTTTAATTAAGTTTTCATATAGGCCAGCCAGGAGGGCTAATGTTTGACTTCTCAAGTATCTTCTGCCCTTTTCAAGCCCCATCATCTTTAAGTTTATAAGCTCTATTCCTAGCAATTCCTTGTGTCATTCTCAGTGACAAAATGATGATTAGGGACAAAACTATTTTTTTCCCCACTCTTAAGAGTTTAGATCTCCAGAAGTTAAGAGCAGTCCTGAACCTCATCATCTTTGAACATAAGATGCTTAAGAGATGCACTAAGTAGATCACTATTCTTATGAAAAAAATGCATATTCTTCAAATATCATTCTCCCTGTATCTTTTCTTCTGCAGTTGAAGAGAGATTCAAGTAGAGAGACAATTCTTTTAATAAGAAATACACTAAGTATAGCATTATCTTACCACTCTCAGTGGTCAGTGATTTAAATACTACTTGAGAACAGAGTTTGTAATCTAATGACACATTTAACACACACCAGTGGGTCTAATCTTACTTTAATTTGTCTAATTTTTTTGTCTATTTTCAGCTCACATGTCTTCTGCATCAGCAAGCTTCAGAGTTTGTTGTTTTCCTTTTGAAGTATATGCTTAAAAGCATCATGAAATACCTTTGCATTTTTTGTTATCAGAATTAGTAAACAAGGACCTGCATCTTTAACTGTTGTGTCTCCTGCAGCTGTAAACAGAAGCCAGTAAGAACAGTCCATTGCCTCTGATAAACAGATAATAGGCTGTTTCATTTTACAGAATATTGTATTTTCAACCCTTTTTGATTTGTGATTGCCCATCACATTTTAGTGGAAGTCTTAAAAGTTCAGGGTTCAGACACTCACTTGTTCTGATTCAATCATGTGTGTAAATTGGAATTATTTACACAGGAGTCTGAGAACTGGGGCCTTGATTTAACTCAACTACAGCTGTTACCTCCCACATGATGGGACTGTGTGAGTTCACATTTTATCTCAGCTCTTCTTCCTCTTCCTCTTCCTCATCTTCCATTTCCTCTTCTGAGTCATCCTTATTCTTTGAACTGTTGCTGAATTCAAGGTTCCCTTCAATATCCAGTACCTGTAAGTGCTTCAGGTTTTGGAAGGTACTTTCTTTCAGTGCTCCAACTGCAATCTTATTAAACCTGTAAACAAACAAAAAGGCACCCCTGTTAAAGTAAACCCATTTTTATATACAACACAGAAATGAGGAGACTAAGAGGAAACCATTCTGCAGCTACTCTACACTGACCCAAGTTACTCTACGATTACACTGACTCACAACAGCACTCTAGAAGTGCTGACTCCTCTGGATGGGGGAAGAAAAAAATCATAATGTTGGAATTCCTCCCCCACAAATTCTTTCTCTTGCTCTTCTGCTTTCTCCTTCCCAAAGAGGAAAGGCATCTGCTCCATAGTCCACATTTCAAAATGTAACTGATTTTTCATGACATTCTGTCTCATTCCTTGATAGCTTAATTCTTCACCTACAAAACTCAAAACAAAGTATCCCTTTAGAAACAAAGCAGTAATTTTTCAGCTGTTATTTGTGTTTCCAGGAATACAAATAAACTAATCTGCAGTTTAAGAACCTGTCACATATACTGGTCTGTTACTCTTGAACATGCTTAAAATTGTATTCTGTGTAATATTCCATATGTATATTATTGTTTCACAGCACTTCAGTGATTAATGGCCTCCCATTAAAAATACAACTGAGCTTAGGTGGAGTTGCCTCCTGAATATGTTAGCAAAACTGTTTTGCAAATTCCTTTTTTCTTTATATAGAAATATAGAATGTGGTATGTGGTTTCTGGTTCACATCCAAGCATTCACTAAAATCTCATAAATGTGAGCAGCTGAATAGACAGACTGCTCTAATTTACACCAGACTTTGTAATTTTATTTGCTGGGTATGGAATCATTCATCCATAAAGGTATGCTTCAGAACTGTTCAGAGCTACAGGGCAGTTTAGCTGCATATAGACAAAATAAGGGCGTATTTAGTCTTGTGCAGCCTAGGCTTTTTGAACACATCCATTGGATCAGCTTAATCAATTATTCTGTAGGAATTCATAAATTACTTCTATTTAATGAATATTTTCAATAATATTCCATCAGATTAAAACTGAATATATTACGGGGACAGATTCACCTCTTGTGGTATAAATCTCTGCTTAAATCAGCTGTTACTGTGAGTTTACATTACATGTAAAAAAAGGTCAGTATCTGTCATCTATAAAAACAAAGTCCTCATCCAACTGACAGACTGGGAAAATACCCAGCAAAGCCCCTAAACTGAGTTAAGTAACTGTCACAGTTGTAACTTGTCACTTGTTTCTGACAAAACTATCAAGGGAATGCACACAATTCCAAGATTAGTCACACACACCTCACTGGAGGGGGATTTTGTTAAAATCCAGGGCCAACAGACGTAGGCAAAGCTGTACTTCTACAAAGGGACTGTAAACTTTCGGCTCACAGCTGAATACTGGAATATGACATCATGTTAAACATTAATTTCCCAGAATTACTGGCATGCCCAATCCATTCTAATAAGCATAGAAATGAGAAGCTCTCTGGAAAGAGCTTATTATGTGTATCCATGTCTCTTCTGAGCAGACGAATATAGTTTTATCACATATTACTATAAATCAAAGATGCTTGTTTAGAAAGTAAGGATTTTAAATACCTTCTGAAAAGTAAGCAATTATAGAGTGGATGAAGAAGGAAAAAATCTTGTGTGTTGAAGTGGAAACCTGACCTTACCTGAGGTAAATCCCCTTTATTTTGGGTGTGGATTCAAAAGCGTTCTCTGAAACCGTTGTGATCTTGTTGTTCTGGAGATACAGATATTCCAGAGACTCTGGCAGGCCTAATGGGATAGATGTCAGCTGGTTGCCAGCCATGTCTAGTGACTGCAAGGAAGAGACAACAAAGGGTCAAATAAATAACTCAAATTAAATATTAGAAACACTCCAGAAAGATACTGAAGTTTTAAGTTATATTTATTATAGAATAAACTAATTTCATCTACCTCTAACATGCATCAAGGTAAGCGTGGCCAAGACAATTCTACTCTCTTACACTCGTATTGAGCATCCTGATTTCACATGATACGTCACGCTGGTTTGTTTAAGAGTTCCAGCATTTCTTTATCTCTGTCCCCAGGCATTAGCCCATGTCTGCTTTTAGTAAATTAAAAACAGGCTGCACTTCAGATATGCATCGGAATTCCTTGGAAGCTGCTACTGCAAACACTTTGCTGGCTAAGGTTGGTGATAGGTACAGTTACACCTAAAACCATCTGGAAATATTCTAACAAGGAGAATGTATGAAGACAGCAGGACTAAAGGTCACAATCATTTCTCAGATTAATTTTATCCAAGAGAATGGATCAATAGAAATGTTTTGTTATCCTGTATTGTAGCATTTTCATAGCGCCAACCTGACACTCACAAGTTACACACTACTCAAAGCTACACTTGTGCAAACAATTGTTCTCATTCCAGTGTTTTTATTCCTCACATAATGCCAGTCTGGAAAACAATTATCATAGAACCATTGAATTGTTTAGGTTGGAAAAAAGCTTTAAGATCATTGACTCCAACTGTTAAGCCAGTACTGCCAAGTCCATTATGTAAATGTCTCACTTTGCAGTTGCAGAGTCTCCAGTGATTTCCATGGAAACTGTGGACTGAAGCACTTACTAAGTATATGCATGATCAGGGTCTTTATGGGATGGTTATTTGCCAAATTCACTCCAGTGCACCAACTCAGAAACCAACTGCACAATTAAGCACTTCATGATAAAAAGGATTCAGCTGGAAACTACCAAGAAGTAACACTGTTCCAAAGAAAAGCAACAGCCATAAATGCCCCATTAGTCCAGCAGAATTTTAAGTCTGTGCTATTATCTGAACCTTGTTTAATGAGAGTGGGGTTTGCTGTGGGGATGGCCAATGTTTGATTCAGCAACACCTTACTCTGGCTTGACACTGACTGCAAGGGAGTGACAGTAGAACAAAAGTTCCACAAAGTAGTTGTGCATCAGGACCTTTGAGAGGGGAAACTCTTCATTCCAGCCAACAACTCCAGCTGCCTAACAGGGCTCATGACCCATTTTTGTTTGAAAATAAAGCAACCTACATTTTATTAAGGTACTGCAGAAAAACAGTCCCAGCAGTCTGTAAGTTTCAACAGCATCTTCCTTCCAGACTGCTTTGCATGTTAGATATATTTGCACATGCACACACACACACACACACACACACGTATCAGTGAGGCACCAAACAAAGGCAAAAGGTATTATTAAAGCCAGGGACCAAATCTGCAGCTGATGCAAACAGCTCTACAGACATTGTTGTTGCATTGCTGATTGACGTTAACTGAGCAATAAGCTACTGGTTATTCCCAGACACAACAGAAATGTGGATTAACATCAGGATTGTCTGCAAACGCACTGGGGGCCAGTGTGACATATGCTCCATGTCCTTATCCCTGATCTGCTCTGAGATGTGCACACTTTGCCTGTGCAGTGACCTGACCATATGCACCCTCCATGGTTGCCATATGACACAGGCAATACCTTTCACTGCAGGAAAGGGGCCGTTGCCTAAAAGGAAATGCAGACAAATCCTTCAGCCAGCGTAACAATTCTGAAAGGTCATTTTGCTCAGCACAAATGTGATTGTTCGTGCCTGCCTTATGGTTTGTGTTTAAATTTCTCCAACAATTAAGCAAATGAGAAGACTGCTGATTGAATCCAGACCTCCGAGCTCCTCCCCAGGTGCCTTAGCCAGCTGAGCTGCTAAATCCTACAGCTTGGCTTGTCTGACTGTAAGCTGATGTGGGGGCTTTGAGAATTAAGAGTGTTTTTGTTTATGCATTCCTTCCTCCTGCTGTCTCCATTCAGAGCTGATTTTAAATCTTTTGGGAGACAAGCTATTTGAAAGGCCTAATTTCAGTTTTAATGACAACATTCACTGATGTTTTTCTGAAAATATAGGACACTGTCTGGGTTCAGAAACAAAGTGGACTGGCCAACAGTGGAAGGTACCCACCTCTGGCACAACAGCACATAATTTCTGCTCTAGAAACAGAGTGTGTAGCACTTCAAATGCAACCCCAAAACATGAGGACCAAGCACATTTAGTATTAGTGCTACATAATTTGATTTAGGCAGACAGACAAGGATATCAGCATCACTAAAACAATTAAAGAAGGTGATGTTTCTACCTGGAGACTGCTGAGTTCTCTCCATGCTCTTGCATAAATTGAATTTATTTTCAGTTTATTGTTGCTCAAATACAGTTCCCGCAGTTTTGTCATCCCAGACAAAGTCCCTTTTGGGATGATGCTTATCTCGTTCTCCTTCAGCTTCAGAACCTGCAAGTTCTTTGGAAAGCCAAAAGGCAGCGTGTGGAGATTGTTTCCAGAAAGATCCAGGGACTTCAGTTGCCGCAGTTTACGGAAGGCCTCCCGATGGATCTGGGGACTTGTGAGCTTGTTGTAGCTCAGGTTCAGCTCTTCAAGGAAGTAAGTGGTAGCAAAGTCATTCCTGTTAATCTCTGAGATCTGGTTATGAAGGATCATAAGTGTCTTCACTCGCCGGGGCAGCCCACTGGGGATCCTTTCCAGCATGTTGTTGTACAGGTGGACAGTGTGCAGCTTCTTTAAGCCCTGGAAGGCTAAGGGGTGAATACCTCGAGCTTTTAACTTGTTATTGTGGAGCAGAAGGTACTCCAGGTTCTTAATTTGGGTCAAGACATCTCTGTCAATCACCTTAATTGCATTCTTCTCCAGGTGGAGGAGGACGATGTTCCGAGGTAAACCACTTGGGATTTGTGAGAGGTTATTGCTGGACAAATCCAGATATTCAAGACTAGACAATTTCCTTGGGAAAGCAGGAAAGAAAACACTCTCCATTTAGATTCTGCAAGGTGAAACAATAACCAGCTTCCTCTAAGATTTTGCAACCTTTGTTTTAGAGCCTTTTTACCCAGCACAGCTCTCACTACTGACTGCCCTTTTCTGACTCATGGTATGAGTGATGCAGACACCAAAACAGGGAGCTCCCATATTTTCTTTAGGGATTAGGACTTGGCACTGCCACTGTCCCTCAGCCACACTAGCAAGAGAACATGCTAGAGTCCACAGACACCCAAACTGCCACTGGGCTGAGGCCTGAGATCACTTCTGCAGTCACAGATAGCAACATATGAGCAATTTCAGTGAACAAATACCACAAGGAAGATGCCATGGGAGCACCACCAGAGTACGGAGTTCAGCTCTCGGTTTCACAGAAACAAAGCCGGAGCATACGTAATTTCTGTCTCTCTGAAAGTATATACTGAAAATGAAAGGCAGGTCTGCCTTCTAGATGATGAAATGTTACTCTTAGGAAAAGCAGAAATGCTAACTCAGTGTCTTAGGCTAAGGTAGTGAACTTCTGCTGACCCACCAGTATTATGGAAGTGAGTCAGGGCTAGAGCTGCTTTGTGTAAGCTACTGAATCTGGATTCCATGGTCTCACTTGAAGCTAAATTAAACCCTCAAACCAGACACTTATACCAACTGGATGTGGATCAATGGTATTATATGCCAGCACAGAGGAACCCTGTATTCCCTTGTATTTCAAGTCAGTTTCTCAGTTCAAATGAGAGTTTTAATCTATTTGACACTACATAACCCATTGCAGATGACTAGAAAGTTTTCAGGAAACATGAGAACTAATGTGTTACAGACATTACTTACTGGTTACTACACTGCTATTCCAGCTATCCAAGCATGCTCTGAATGAACAAATACAATCTTTACGTAAAATACTTCATTGCTGCAAATTTGTAAGGTTTTCCTAGGATGGGAATATCTTAACAAAAATTGTGTGTCCAACATGACCTGGAAGTGGACTCACCACAGATACAGTAAACTACTAAGGGAGGTTTCTGGGAATGAGAAATGGAAAAGGAAAGCACAGTTTGGTACATTTTTGTGACTGGTGATCAGGAGAGTTTACAGAAGTAAATTATGGGCAGGACTGATTGTGTGGTCTGGATTTTCAGGTAGAACAAGGGCAGCATTCAGTGCAAGCAGAGCAAAAAACGTTAAATTTTTGTAGTGCTAAGTCCCAGGATAAATGCAGGACAGCCAAAGGCTATTTCTGTTGCACCAGTTGGTAGCAAAGCTTTTGCAGCCATCTGGCTCTTGAGCAGCACCACTGCATCCCCGCCTGCTCCAGCAACCACCTGCACTGGGGTACAGCTGGGCCAGGGGAATTCACAGCTATGTGTCTGTGGCTGCTTTCAAGTCACCTTCACAGAAACACACAAGTGGCTCCAGTGAAGATGAAAGTGTGGCTCTAATGCCCAGTGAAGTGCCCTAGAAACTGCAAAGTCCCAGGTAACCTCACTTTTGACTGTTTTGGGAGAACAGGGAGTGGCTTTCCATGTTGCTCTATGGGGCTTCTCCCACAAGGCACTTAATACCTGGTGTGACTGGGTCTGTGGCAGGCAGGGAGTGGCGCAGTCTGCTGTTCAGTGTTGTGTCTTTTGTATGAAACCATTCTGCAACCACTCACCCAGACCTTTGCTTTCGAATGGCAGCATCTGCATCTCAGACTTGGCAGTGAAATGCATAACATCATCCAGCTTTTAATAGCTTTATTTTTTACTGTGTCCTTTGTTCAGTAGATGTATGACTGTACCAGAAGGGGCAGACAGACACAGAGGTACAAACTGCACATCTCAGACTCACCAGAAAGTTTCGTTGTCCATTCCCTCATTAGACAAGTAGTTATTCTGCAAATACAGCTCCCGCAGACCGGCAAGGTCACTGAAGGCTCCTTTGGGAATCTTCTCCAGCTTGTTGCTCTAGAATCCCCAGCAGCACAAAGCACAGTATTTGGAATGAATAAACACAACATTTGGGTTCTGTTCAACTAACACAGGCAATTAAACTTCGAAAGGACTAGACGCAAAAGCAGTAGGGGGCATTATAATGTGATGGACAGACTGGATCAGATTCATTTGACAAGTAATATAAAGTAGAAACCAACACAAATTTGGCTAAATGTCTCAATGAATAGTAAAAGAAAGAAATCACATCTAAAGTACACCTGTCAGATACTTTTGGTCCACTATTGGCTGCCTCTCATTTCTCATTGTCCTGTTTTTTTCCCAGTCAAAATATCAAGGTAAATGTTATGACTGACAGATGGTGCACTTGCAAATAAAACACTCATTGCTCTGCTTGTCTCCTCTGCCCTTAACACAACTGGGGACAGCAGGGAAGGAGATGAGTTCAAAGTGTAATCCCCAAAGTGTGAGACCCCTTTGGGAGATAATGATTACTACAGGTGTCAAAAAATGCAGGGAACAAGTTCATACTTTGGAGAGAAATTCCAGCAATTTAAAGGACTGGACTGGTTGCGTTTACTTTTCTTCAAGCTGGAGAAGTCTGTTCTCTAGAAGACTTTAACAGGAATTCTGGTGAAACCTTCAAGGGAAAGGAAAGCTGGGAGGCAGCACAGAGCTGCCTCAGTCCAGGGCTGATAACAGACTCCAGCCTCTGCACGTCCAAGGAGCTGTCAACACTCGGAGCAAGCGGACCCAGGACTCCCCACCACTGTTAGTGGCTCTCCCATTGCTAAGGCTCAGATCTCCAGCACAGACATGATGAAGCATTTTTATCAGAATCAGATGACATGGAATTAAAAATGCTGGAGAGTAGTTAATAGCACAACTCTGCTATTGGACTGTTGCTGGAGGAGTTGTAGCAGTAGAGAATGCCTGATCCAAAGCGAATTGCCAGTTCAGTAGCAAGCAGCAGACACTGCTGCTGGGAAACAGTGGTCTGTGTGAAACGAGTTAGTGAGCAAAGCCAGTACAGGGTGGGCGAGCAGCTGTCAGGAGAAGTGGCATCAGTAGCAAACTGAACTGGGAGGCCATGGAGGCATGGCCATGGAATGATGCACTTCCTGTTCTAAGATGCATTAATATCAGTACATGCAGGGAGGAGTCCAGCAATGAGCACCCAGGAATGTGCAATACATCCCCCTGCAAACACAGCAAGGCATTTCTGCCCCCTGTGAGCATTCTGGGGGTTTGCAAAAACGCACTGTTGCTTATGGACAAAAAGGGAAGGGCATGGGGACAGCTGCTGTTGAGAATACAGCAGGCAACACTTAAAGTGGGCCTGGGGATGTATCCAGGTGCACTGGGATGTCTTGGCTTTGCAGTGTGAAACCCACACAAACACAGTACTTTGTCACAATCCTAAAGGATTACAAAACTTTGTTGTCATTACCTGTAAGTGTAATTTATATAGTGCTGGAGGGAGATTCTTTGGAACATACTTCAAGAAATTGCTGGACATGATGAGTATCTCCACATTATTAGAGCCATTGAACATATTATCAGGTAACCCAGCATCTGAAAGTTTGTTGTTATGAAGGTACACAGATCTGTTGGAAGGAAATAAAATATGAAGTTCAACAGATAGGGAGATCTGCAGTATTTGTTTACTGAGAGAAAGCTAGTTTAAAACTTTATTTCAGTCTTTTCTTCTTTCTTTGAGATAATTAGATTTGTTTTTAAATTGTGCCCTTTAATTTAGCAAGGGATATAGATGCAAAACCAAATGGATGGCCCCAATACTCTCTGAAAGTTAGGTTTATTCAAAATCCAAACTTGCATGTGAATACAAATCTCACAAGTGGCCTTATCTTCTTAAGAAGAAACTGAGTGCAAGCTGGGACTGTGCAGTACTTAGAAACAGAATGTCAGTGTGGTGGCCTCACTTGGAGGGTTAGAATTTATCTATGGTTAATGGGTATGCTCCCAATTTTAACTTCTATTTGGAATTGAGTCTGACCTGCTTGGGCTTGCAAAACCAGCCCGGAGGTCTCATAAGAAAGGACCATTTCTTAACTCGCCATTCTTCCCGCTCCCATGAAGGCTGGAAATACCCCAGGAAACAGTTTGTCTCCTACTCCTAGAACTCAGAATAGGATACTGACAGAAAGACAACAGATCTACTCAGTCTGAAGACGTGGTTTTTAATGAGCCCTTGCCCTTCTTACTTTTAACCTGTAATATTCACAGAAAGTTTCTCCAAACAGATTTTCAAAAACTGACTCATTCTTACACAGGTTTCAATTCTGTACAAAGCAATGTACCTCTATGAAGTTATTCCTGCTTTTCACTGGCTTAACTGCTAAATGAATTCATAAGATTTCTTTTTAACAGAAGAAATTACAGGCTTTTAGTCACTTTGATTACCTCTTCCTTTCCTGTGTTTACCCCTAGATGCAGCAGGCAGCTAAATTTGTAGAGACAAGTTAAAACTGCAAAAGTATCAAAGTGTGCTTTTTTAACTTGTTCTTGGATTCTCTACCAGTTGCAGAGAAATTGGCAACATCCTTTTGGAAGGAAGGAAAGGCTCAGTATGGAAATACAATTGTGTGATCATGCACTCCAGGGAGTTCAGAGCTACACTGAAAGTATTGTTTACCCTGCATGGTCAGCTGTACTTTTAACTCACAAATATTTGCCTTTCTGAAAAACTTACTCTCCAAATAATCAGTCTGAGATCATGAACTCTGCTGGGGGCAAACAAAACAACTGAAAAAACTGTCTTAGGTTTTTATATGAGTGATCCTGGAAATCAGTAAGTTCTTATTCTGATTAAAATCAGTGTTGGTATAGAAGAGTGTGAAAATCACTTCAGAAGAATCAGTAAGTTTAATATGGAATCAAAACACAGCAGCATCTACACCTTCAGATTAAGGAAGAAAACACGTATAAATCTAGAAAACATCTATAAATCTCATCGTGAGATATTGCCAGAAGTCTGTGAGTCACTCATCCCTTTCAGCTTCCAAGAGCCAAAGAGGCTAAAGGCCCAGGAAGTGCAGAGTAGCTCCAGCACTCAAGGAATTCAGTGGGAATGGAGAGTTCTTCAGTTCATCACAAGACTGGGCTGTAGGGGCTCAGCTGGGTCAGCTGTCATTAACTGCTTCCAAACCTGGCTGTGTAAATTACTCCCAACAGAGTTCAGGATGTCTTTGCAGGATCTGGATGCTGCAGTTTTTGGATGCTGCAGATTACTCAAAACCTCTTTAGGAAAGCCCACACCTCACAGGAGGTGGTCTGTGTGCCTCTGAGTTTGACACGGATGGGCTGCTGTGGATCCAGGTGAGAAAACCACAGCCTGAAACTAAGCAGAGACCTTTGGCATCAGATCTGGGGTATGAACACTTCTGAAGGTGCTGAAGTGCTTACCTTGAATAGAGTTGAGTTATACTGCACTGAGTACTGTACCCTCCACCTGATTTTACTTTTAAAAACTAATGGACTATAATAAAACTAGAGATCGCTACACAGCTTATCTCCATTTTGAGAAACTAAATCTGTTCTTTTCAATTTCTGATACAAAAATAAAATAGGGACAATTTCATTTTATATTTGCAGAAGTGTCTGGCAGCTAGCAAAAGCCCCTGGGATGTGTTTGTTTGATCTTTTATGCTGAGAATAACAACCAGATTCTTTCCAAAAACACAAGTAGGCAATAGGATAGTTTAGCCAGATAGTTTCTTATCACCCACCAACTGCATCCAAGCAGTGGCAGAACACCCAGTATTGTTTCACTTCCCAGTCCCTTACCTCAAGTTTGGTTTCTGTCCAAATGTGAGCCCATATATCTTAGTGAGATAATTGGCTGCAAAATCTGCACTGATCAAGGTATTTGGTAGGAATTTCGGAGCCACTGTTAGCTGTAAAAGAAATATACAGGGGAGTTCCAATGAAATGCAGCAAATGTTTTAACCAAGTATTAGAGCAGCAGCAAAACACTTGCAAATTTATCTCCCCTAAACAGGCAAAGATAAATTAAACTGAATTTAGATTGCATGAACAAAAACAAATTGTCCTCACTCACTAATCTCTCCAGGAAGGAGACAGACTTTTGCTCTAAGATATGAAAATGTTTGTTTTGTTTGGAAGGGTCCTGTCTCTTTTTGGTGGAAGAAATCAAGAAATTGTTATTCAGAGAGCAAACACTTTGCTTATTATTGTTCCTAATTCCCCAGTCTGCTGTGCCAAAAAACTCCAACCCCCCTCACAGTGACCTACTGCTTACTCTCTTACGAAAGTGTATTGTGGAGGGCAAGTGTCACTTCACACGTCTGCTCCACTGCATCCGTTCATGATGATCTCTGCAAGGGGGATTCAGGCTCCCAAAAAACAAGGATACTTCTGAGCCAAATGCTGGAATATTGAATGGCACTTCAAATCAAAGTGCACAGCAATACTTTGTTCAATAAACAAGTGATGTATCGGGAAATACAGAAAGGCCCTGTCTCCAAAGCTTTATAGCTGACAACAGGTATAGGATTGAATGTGTTTGCTCTTGGTCTGTTGCTATTTTTATCAGTGATTTTAAAACCTAATGTCTGCATCTGAACAAATGGGTGGAGTGAAAAGCAGTGATCAAAAAAAGCTCAGTTTTAGAGAGCATCCAGGTAATACAACAGCCAGGTTCACTGAGAGGCTGTTAATAGCAAAATCATGCACCTACTAACCAAGAATACAGGTTACAATCCAGGCTGGATGGAGGACACTTTTCTGGGAAGCACAAACCCAGAAGCTTTATGCATCAAGATAAAGCCCTTGGGAAATGAATTTTTAACACAATGCTGTAACAGATGATCCTTGAATAGAGAAGAAACTGAATTGCAGTTGGCAGGTGCAGCCACCCTGGTTACAGATGTTCACTGCAGTGCTAATGAGACCACTCAATGTTTTGTGTGCACTCCAAAAGGCTCTTTCCTAGGGAGATGCTGAATTCTTTGTCATCTTTGAGATCAGGATGGGAAACTGGGGCAATGGAAGAGATCTGCTTTCTAACCTGAAGTTTGTGGAATCTGTAATCTTTCTCACAGCCCTGTTGTGTGAAACAGAACCTGGTCCTTTCAGCCAACAAAGCACAGCAAGACTCACATGATGAGAAACCATATTTTTCAAAGTTGTATTACCATAAAACTGTAGTTGGTTATGAATAATAGTGTAAAACCAAAAATATTTAAAATATGAACACTGTGTGAAAGGAGACACTTTATTGGAGAACTGCCTAAGCCTTAAAAAAAACAACCTAACCCTTAAACTATGTATTTATCTAAAGGGTGCCTACACCTCTCTCTACTGGTATGTCAAGTGTGCATTGATGAAGTCCATCCATGAACTTCCAATTTACTGGACTCATAAAACAGTCTTCTTCTTTAAAAAAAATATGAATACATTATTTACTGTTCTTCATTTTCAGCTGTCCCAAACCCTCCATCCTTAGCCTGTCTTAAACATTTAAGGTCACAAACACAAAAAAGGTCTTTCCCACAAATCACACTCCTGTCAGTATTTCCAGATGGTCTGTGAGCACTGGAATGAGGCATTCTGCATATTACTGCAGTTGCTCTTGGCTTTGGTGGTAATCTCTCACCTCCTGATCTGGGAGATACGATTTCAGGGAACTGGATAAAAGTGCTCATCTCTGAGTAAGAAGGTCTGACAATGCCTCAGAAAGAAATAAGTCTCTACCATGACATAATATTAACAATTCAGACACAGGAAACAAGACTTAATCATTTTCATACACAGTGGTGCATTAAAGCTTTTCTCCAGTCAATTAGGTCATAACTTTTATACAAAACAAAGGGCATGGCTCAGACATATGAAATGGGAGACATCAGAACCACAAGAAAAGAGGGAAGAGAAAGAGAAATTTAATCCAAAAAGAGTTTTCACTTGCTCAGGATGTTGCTTTGGCACTTCAGCACTTGGTCATGAGACTGGTCTTCACTGATTACCTGCCTGAAGGATTCCTGCTGGATTGTTTTAAGTGTTAGCAAAAATGAAGTTGACTTGAATAGCTTTGTCTAATTGATTGTTTAACAAGAAGCAATCTGCATTTCTCCAGCTGCAATTCTCCTTTAACTTTACTTCTATACCTTCCTTTCCATGTGGCAGAGAATGTTTCTCCACTGTTAACTAATGAATTCTAATAATATTTGAACTAATAATTTTGTAGTAACAGAAGGTTAATACAAAAGTCATTACCAGTTTCGAAACCATTTTCCTTGCTTGGATGATGCTTTGATAAAACCAGAAGTACTGGACTGGGGTGAATCCCATATCACTTTCAGGATATGGGGAAATGCAAACCTTCTGCCACCAAAATCACCTGCTTATAGTAAATAATAATGACAGCTCAAGATCTGTCTGTAGTTTGGTGGAACAATTTCTCTCATTAACAAGATTTACTGTGCACTCTTTATGAGAGATACAAAACATGAGAGTGGGGTGAAAAATTAAAAAGGAAACTACAGCATCTGCTCTTTACTTGAAGTGCTTGTTGCTCACAGGCCACAGAAGGCTTTTAGTCTCTTACATTTCTTTTCTCTGACCAACTATGCCAGTTTATTGAAAGATGATTTAGCTACATCTGATGGGATCACAATGGAAGATAAAGCAGCATTAAGATAATCCATAAAACAAGGAGCAAACTACCAGCAAATCCCTGCTCTCCTCCAGACACCACAGTAACTTGATCCACAATGTTTCCTGCTGCAGAGGAGATGCAGTTTGAAGCCAATCTGGTTTGTCCTGGCTTGTGATTTATAAAGAAATGTGTTATTTTTGCGGGACCACAACTTCTCACCATAACTACTTCTGACATTCGCTGATGTTTGCAATTTCTTTTGGGATTCTTTTCTCTCTGCAGCAAAGCCAGAAAAACCAAACACTTTGTTTTGTTACACAGGGAAAATCAGAGTGCAAGGCTCTGGAATATTAGTCACAGTCTGGCTTGTTCATTTTTATGGAGCTATTAACTGCCAAGATTGTTGCATATAAATGGTGCTTGAAAGAGAGAAAAGAACACAATGTTACTGTACTAAGGAATGGGTTCTATTCTCAATCACTCCATACAGAAATGTATGGAGTGATTCTGGATGTGTCTTGGCCTGACTGAAACCTGAATGTGGCCACATGTATTTAATCAGAACATCAAATGGTCCCAGATTTTAAGAGGACAATAAAATATATATACAGACATTCAGAGAGAGGGTGAGATGGAAGGGCAGGATTTTTGTAGACAAAGAAGTTCTGTCTGATGTTTTAACTTATATTTTTCTGTGGATCCCAGTTTCTTCTGCAGCAAATATTTGTGGACAATCACTGGGGATAAAGAAAGCCATAATGGGAACCACCCAGATGCAGGGGTATATGAGAAGCTATTTCATTTCCTAGCCTTGGCAGGAAAGATGTACTTCAGTTAAGACCTCCAGCCTAGGTCATTAATAGGAAAGCACCCGGGATCTTCTCCATCAAAAGAAGAAATTCAGCTCCTAACCACTGCAGCTAAAAGAATAAATTAATGACTGGCCCAGTTTAACTGTTTGTGGGTATCCTACCCATTTCAAACCTAATAAGAATGGGAGTTAGGGAAAACTGGACAGCTTTTCACAGATCTTGATGGCTCAAACACAGACACTAGGATGTGTTTGTTCACAAATTTTTCAACCAGCCTCATCTGATAAGGCAGCATTTCACATCATTACCCCACATACAGGCAGGAACCAAATCTGCATGCAGCTGATCCAAAGCCTACTGAAGACAGTGGCAATTTATGCATGCAGGGGCTCTCTGTACCCCCCTACACAAGGGAAACCTTTCACCAATTGCACAAATAAACAAGTGGTCAAAATACACCTGCATGTGTAGCCTCTAAACTTTTCACACACTGTTTTGACCTTAGATGAACCTGCATTAGAATATCACTTTAGCACAGTTTTACTTATGTAGTACATGTATTTTAAAAGAACTGACAACTTGCTCATTTAATTTGCAGAACCCAATTAGAAAAGAGCTCTGAAAGGCTTCAGAGCCTCTTACCTTATTGTTTGCCAGATACAGGTAATTCAGGTTCTCCAGATGCTCAAATGCTTCCTCTGGCAACCCTTAAAAACAGGAATAACTAATCAGTGACATCAGCACCTTACTGCCTTTCTGTGTTAAAATACCAGAGGGCAGCTTTCCCTCTCAGTATCTTTCATGTGAGATTGAAATACTTTTTAATGCCACTGAAACAATCTGATTCAGACCTATTGTTGTCTCTTTTTTTTTTTAAATTGGGAAAAAACCCAAACCCACAAACCAAATCAAACAATACACACTTGTTAAGAGCAATGGAGGACTATTTAAAATCCTGATCACACAAGGCTTGTGGCCAAGTCCACTGGCAGGGGTCAGGTATAGAGCTGTGCAGATCTGCCCTATGGCTGATTATCAGTGCTTGCAGCAACCACACTATCTGAGAACCTTCTCCTGTAATTTGCTTATGATTCTGTTTTCCTTTTTTCTTGCAAGGACATAATCTGAGGTTGCTTAATGATCAGATCAACCTGATGTATGACTGTATTGCCAAAATAACCCCAGTATCTGCATGTCACAACCCTTCTCTTGTTCTGCTCCCCCACAGTACAGATATCCAAACAGTAACCTGCTCAGAGAGCTGATCCAGCTCAGGGCTTATCCTCCCTCAATAATGATTAATTTTCAGCTGAGTCACTCCACATCCAGCTGATCACACAAGCACAATTGCTGTCACAATGGAAAGCCTGCAAGTAACACTTTCACCTGCCACTTAGATGACCATGAGTCAAAGGTGAAGTTATTTCCCATGTCAAAACATGCTGGAAACTCAGGGCTGCACTGAGGCTTGTGAAAGAAACACGAAGGCCCAAAGGCAATAATGTCAAAGGCTGGATATATTAAGCACAGCTTTCCCCATGCTGTGTAAGAGTGCTGTGCCTTTAGGCCCTTGTATAATATGCCCACATTCTCAATAAAGTTTTCTCCCTATCATTGCAACGAGGATAAAAAGAGCATTCAGATCAACTGGGTGATATATAAATTAATAATTACTTCTTTTGCATCCCATATCCTCCTCTCTTACTGTTTACTCCAATTCCTCTGTTTCTCTTGCTTTCCTCACTAACCCCTTGTCAGATTTCCATAATAAACATAAGACCAAGCCAGCAAAACTTGCCTACAAAAATCAACATGGTTTGAGAAGGGTAAAAATGTCCTTATTTGCAATATGTATATAAATTCATACCAAATTTGACAAGGACAAAACTGGACCAAACTACCGTGACTGACTAGACTGAACTAAACAAGGTCATTCAGGAGGAAATCATTCAGCATGTGGATGTTTCTGGTTCTCAAGTGCATTGCATGGAAGTGCCTGTGGGACCAGAGGGAGTTTCCTGGATGAGGAGATCACACACCACAGTACAGGAGCTGCTGCCAGGTCTCCTCCAGTGGTTCAGCAGGGCTGCATTCTTCTGCACTGAGTATTGTGTTTCGGATGATAAAGTGTCTCCAAGATCTGTGTGATGGCCAGAGGAGTGAAGCTCACAGCAAACCACTCCAACCAAGGCAATCCATCACCCTGGCTTTCCTTATCAGCTGTCACTGGCCTCATTGCACAAGCTGGTGTTCTGGAGGCACAGGCTCTGTCCACCCCGTGGCTCACCTTTTGAAGTCAGCCTGTTGTTTTGCAAATTGAGAGTTTCCAGTCTATAAAGACGAGCAAGCTCTTCTGGAAAGATTTCTTCTATTTGATTATTCTAAGAAAATGGAGAGTATTAATCATCAGCAAAGTAATCCAAGAAGGATCCCAGTAAACCCAGACTGTGAACTTCAATAAAATCTGGAAGTGAACCCACCATGTCAAATCCTTGTCAATGCTCCTCTCAGTAATGAGCCAGACTCAGATCTCAAACCAAAAACATCCAAACCCAGCAGCATTTGAAAGACTGACTCCTGCTCATCTCCAGGAATATCCAGCTTATGCACAAAGAGTGTGATTATGCCTGGCAAGGCCCACAATCCATCTGCCACAGCCAAACCTTGTAGCTGCAGCAAGGCATTTGCTACGAGGTTGGCATGGTGGATTTCCAAGTTTATGGCTTCTATTATTCATGGGTTGTTTCAAAAGCCACTTGTCATGGACAGGGAGCATCAAACTGGGCTCACTTTCACTGGTTATGCTGTCAGGGGTGACTGCCATTAGTTTTCATTAACATGCTGACTAACATTCTGACCATTAATGAGTGGTTCTAGTTTTAGCATCCAGGGGACCAATCAAGGACCCCCTGTGCTGGAAGCCAGAATAGTGCAGAGAAAATGACAGCTGCAGCTCCAAAAAGCTTTTCTTTTGGCAGCAGAGGCAGGAGCCATGGCTAGCACACGCCTGGGAAAGATCTGCTGAGGAAGGTGCCAGCTTACATTACAGTTTTTCTAACTGAAAAGCTCTAAACAAAATCTGCATTTCATCCATTGGACAGAATTGACAGATGGGAGCAATAAAGCAAAAGCAGTTGGTGAAGGGCCAGGCATTGAATACCTGAACTACTGCCACTGCTCCAAGGAGGCATGGCCACAGGACTGCCATGCTCTGTCCCTTCAGCTGTCAGAGCACTGGCAGGGAAAGGACACCTGCCCAAATGCTGGTCACAGGGATCAATTAACTAACAGCAGAGCATGGAAACATGCTGACTGTCTAGGACATCCCAATTCTTCTTCCTGAAGCTGGAATCTCACATCTTACATGTCCTTTTCATGAGAAGACATGAGGTGTGTGGAACAGGACCATTTGCTGCAGACATGACCTCAGTGTCCTGGCCACAGGCAGCCCAGCCCCAGGCAGTGCCACTCGGGGCGATGGGTGGCGATGGCCATGTCACACCTGCTCCTTGCTGAGTCCGTGTGCTGCAGGGAGAGGTGGGACACTGGGGGACACGGGCTGGCCTGCCTCCAGCCTGGCTCACTGTGTCTGAACTAACACGCTGTGCTGCCCAAAAAATTCTCCGCCATTTACCCATCTTCTTCAAAGACATTTCGGAACGAAAGGCCTCCACCAGAAATATGGGTTAGCCAAAGGAGAAACAATAAATTGTTTGTTTGGACAAAAATTCTTCTCATGGAGCTGTGAGAGCATGTGGAGCTCTTTTCCCCCTCCCTGGATCTGAGGGGAGAGGACGACGACAACCAGGCGCATTCGTCGAGCTCAGGAGCCGGGCCTGCTGCACCTGCTGCTCCCGCCGGGAGCCGAGGAGGGGCTGAGAGAAGGCAAGGGGTTCAGGGGAGCGATGAGGGCACGGGGGCGAGGGATGCCCTTACCTGCAGGGAGAGGTGGTTGGTCAGCTCGGGCAGCAGCAGCGGGAACTCCTTGAGGTCGATGCCACCGCAGTCCACGACGCCCTCCTGGGTGCAGCCGCAGTCGCGGGGGCAGGCGGGGCCGGGCCCGGGCC
>VZRR01011764.1:609824-752441 GCA_013398015.1 Oreocharis arfaki
GGCCCGGCCGAGCCCCGCAACCCTGGCCCGGCCGGGGCCAGCCCCACCGCCGCCTTCTCGCTCTCCCGGGGCGCTTTTGCATCCCCTCAAGGCGCTTTGGGGACTGCGCTGCGCAACCAGTGGGTCCCGGGTACAGCCGGCGGCCCGGCAGCATCCCCCGCACCGACCCCGACTCCCCAAGTTTTTTATTGCTTTTTTCATATTGAGGAGCGCCAGATGATCCCGCAGATGTAGGGAAGAGGTTATGCAATGTTAGTTCAATGTGGCTGTCGGTCGTACCGTTCCTCACGGTTTTGCACAGGAAGAAACTCTTCTCGTTATTTAAACATAGAGGCTGGAGAAGGTGACTCTTGGGGGGCTGCTACACGTGCATTGAACAATAACAAAACCTCGCGGCTACTGAAAACAGAACGGGCTTCCTATGGATTTTGGACAGTGCTGATCTGAACCTAAAACACTTGGCTAATGTTCAGCTTTTATCTTCCTGGCAGCAGGTTAAAATAATCCAAACAGAAGTTGGGTGTCTACTGGAGCAGCCAGCTGGCCCTAACCCAGCCCCCTCGGTCCCACTTTCTGCCCTTCTCAGATTTCATACATAAAGGTTTGCAGTCAGGATTGGTTATGGCTTGCTGTTTATCCTCTCAGCTATTCTTCACAGAAGGATTTGACAGCAATGAGAAATACTTAGGCTGATCTTTTAAGATGAAAATGCACGATGGATTCATGACCTTATGAAATAAGTACTTTCTTCACCTCTGCTAGCCCAGATTCCTTCTTTGCATCAGAAACAAGAACCACACAGAGCTAGACTGGCAGCTGTCAGAACTGCATGTCTCTATTTATATCCATTCATAGCTCTTTGCAGCTTTGCACCAGGAGCTCTCACAGAGAGCTTGGGTGCTTGGGAAGCATTGGAGAGATCCTGCTCTCAGTCACAGTCATGAAAGTTTTAAGTAATTTTTTTAAACACTATACTTGAAGAAATGGGAGCAGGTGGGACTACAGGGCAGAGCATCCCAAAACATGGATGCTGGTTTTGTGTTAGTCCTGGTCTTTGCCTCAAACATGCTGGGTTGATGATTTTAAGCATTTATCATTGTGTGCTTGATCCCTCTTCCCCCTGCTCCACTATTTCACAGCTTCCCTATCGTAATAGCTGAATATAATGAAATCCATCCCTTTTATAAAACTTTCCTTGTATGGCAGCTAGATATTAACACTGAGACCAAAACTGGCCATGTGAGTATGCCAACAGTGGATCAGTAAAATCCTTAGTATTTGGTGACATAATCTCAGAAAATATTTCAGAAATCTTAGAGAAAATCATCTCAGAAAGTATCTCAGATCTCTAAGAAAGTATTTTTCCTCTATAACAGCTCGCCCGTATAGATACTTGTAAAAGAAATTATAGACAAAAAACCTTGTATATACAGGTCTCAATCAGCTCTGCTGTAACAATATCAGCACTGTTCCCATAGCACAGTTACATCGTGGTTGGTCTTGGGCTCTATAGATTTGCAACATGCTGACTTCTCCACATCTATTGCTGAAAAGGTGTTAAAAAAGTTACCATGAAATATTCTATCTATTGCACCGTAAGATTTTGAGAAAATCTCACCCTCTTATCAATATGCATGTGTCTGCTACAATGGCTTCGGAGGGAATGCTGCTCTAGCACAGTGAGACACTTTGGATACAGGAACATCTGTGTACATCTGGAGTGCAGGCAGTAAAACCAGGCATGATTGCAATTTTCTTTTAGTTCAAAGAAAGGCTGAAGTAACTCACTCCATTTCAACTCATTCCCAGGGGCCTGATTCAAAGCCTTATTAAGAAAGCTTCTAAAGGAGTAGCTCAAAACCCACCAGAAAGAGTCAGTCCTCTTCCCTTGCTGTAGGTGGGCTTTGGATCAGGTCCTGCCACCCAGAGACTGAAGTGACACTGAAACCAGCTCAGGGGTGTTTGGGGCTGTATCCAAGTCCAGACACAACTGAGAGCTGCACTTTGGTGCCTCACAGCACGAGAGTGCGACAGAAGGCACAGTCTCAAGAGGTAAACTGAAGTTGCAGGAGTTACTGACTGCTTCTCAGTGATTACAGTTCCCCCCATAAACAACAGAATCACTTTCAAAATATCTCATCTCTGCCACCTATTATTCTCCAAACACATTCTCACAGGACACACACAGAGGTGGGAAAAACATCCACTGAAGGAGAGGATTCTACTTCAAAATCAACAGGTTAACTGAGTTTGTTACACTGAGTATCCTTGCTAAAAGCTGCAGCTGAAAGGCAGGCTGCTGCTGCAGGTTGTCTGACAAGCCAGCTTTTAAAAAAATAGAGAAACTCACCTTTGCTGTCAGAAATCAGATGAATGGAGAAGAACATTTCTCTTGCCCCCACAGGCTCTCTCAGCTCATGCCATGTCAGTAACATGCACTGAGCTCAGAGCAAGTCTCTCCTTTCCAAGCCAGATCCCTTCCAGATGTGAACAGCAGAATTGGAGAGAGTAACAGGCAACCCTCTACCAGTGAGAGCTTCCTGCACTTCCCAACGAAATTCTGAGAGGAATTTTCCAAAGTCACCATATGGGAAAATGTGAGTAGGAAAGAGGAAGCAGCTATGGCCTGAATTTAAAGACTTGGGAAATAAACAATCTCCCATTACTTTTGTCAACACAGTTTGCAAGATCCGTGAGCGAAGCCAAAAGCCAGCATGCAGGAATTGGCAGAAGAGAAGCAGAGACGGTGTGTGTGCTTTTGCATTTCATTGCAGGACACTGCAGCTGCACTGTTACTGCATCTTTGAGTTTAGCTGCATTCCACCCAAATCTGAACCCCAGGTGGGAATGTCCTCCCATTCTCTGGGGGTCTGGTTCAAATTAGCTAGGAGCAGACACATCAGCAGTTTTCTCTGCATTTTATATCCCTCCCCTTTAACTCCCCCTCCTTTTCAACCCATCAACTGATCTTCGGGGACCATGGATCCATAGGCTGAAACTACAAATGTCTTAGAGGCAAAGTCCCCAAATTTGCTGTAACACCCCATCCATTCAATCTCTTTTCTATCTTCTATACCCCACATTAACAGCACTAACATCAGAACCTTCCACCACACACACACACACACACACATACTCAGCCCAGAAGCCTCACATTTCTTATTTGGTGAAAAGAACAGGAACATACAGTTGATAACAGTATGCTCCAAGTGCAGCAATACTCCCAAGAAAGCAGCACAGCTTTTTGTCCCTGGCAGCACTTACTATATTAAATATAAAGCCACCTGTTTTGTGAGTGCCCCACAGTACTCCATACAGTACCTCCACAAAACCTGCAGAAGATCTGTCCTCACCAACAACACGACCTTCTTGCTGAATTCCGAAGAAGGGACACTGATTCTTTCCTCTCCACTCCAGCTGAACTAAAGTCTAAAGCAATTAAGTTATTTCCTCCCTCTCTTCATCCAGGCTTATATCAACTGGAACTGATCCCCCTGTGTGCCACGTGGAAGTTTCAAAAGTCAGAGTGGGAAGTGTGTTTTTACTGAAACAAAAATAAAAACAAAACAAAGCTGGCTGCTTTTTCCTAGTGACTCAGAGATCCAGGACACATTTGCCTGCTACCCTTTCTGTATTACAGTACCCTGAGTCCGTACAACAAAACATGCACAATTTTTTCAGGGAGGAGGAGTAGGGGGATTACCTCACTCACTATTGATGCCAGAGCAGCCCATGAGGGAGAGGAAGTGACCAGCATTCACCCTTCCCCAAAAGTGCATTTTTATCTGTGTTTTTTCTGTAGAGGTGTCGTAATTATCTGTCAGGTAGCATCAAGAGGAAGTACAGGGCATTATAAAAAGAGGGACATTGTGCCTCCTTTAATGGGGAAACAGAGGCACACAAGAGTCAGACACCAGATATGCCAAGTGCAAAGCTAACACACCCTTACACTCTGCTACAAATCACTTGTACAGGCTTTTTTTTTTCCTCCAAGCTTTCACTTCTTCCACATCTTATCTCCTACATCAACATATCCCAGACTCAAAATCTCCCTTCTCCAGGCCCAGTGCTGCATTTCCATCATCCACACAAATTCCCAGGAAAACCAGAGCTGGAGTCAAATCTATCTAGAGGTGTTCTGACACACCAGTAAGCCAAAGGTACATGGACTCAGCAGCCACTGTTTCTGTTCACTGCAGCTTTCTGGAGCTTTCAGAGCAAAGAGTTTCTACTGCAAGACTTACAACACAGAATTAGCTGTGGGAAACATTTCCAGTCAAACTTGAGTCTTCGTACTCTTGCATCTCCTCTGCTGCTGGACCTGAGTGGTGGCTGCAGCCTGCATGAAGAAACATTTCCAGGTTAAAAACTGGAGCTGAAGACTCAGTTTAAACTTTGGTATGATTATTTCTTCAGCTAACACAGATGGCAGAGAACCAGGTCCTTGGGCAAACAGCTGCTGGGGCAGCTGTGACAGACAGTGTGTGCAACAACAGTGCTTTGCCACAGGCCTGGCACACAGCACCCTGTGCAGGGCACAACCTCCTGCACTGCCCAGCAGTAAAAAGCCCCTGTGGTGGTCAAGGACAGCCTTGGCTACCTTGAGCTCTTAGATTTCAAAGAAACTCCTGCAGACCTCAGCATGAGGCCATGTCCTGGGCCGAGCTGCACTATGCAGTATATTCCATGTGAGACCTGCTCAGCTCTGCAACTACTGTCACTGTCCTAAACAGGCTAAATTTAGTTGTGATATGATCAACTCAAATAACAGACATGCCAGTCAAACAGCAGCATGGCAGAGAACAAAAGGTATGAGCAGATCTGCTGAAGCATGAGCTCCAGAAACAGTGGTTCTCCAGGCATCAGCTCACTTGTGATCTGCATGAACTGAGGCACGAGGCATTCTGAAGGTTTTAGTTGTATCTTAAAAGGTAACAAAACACTCTTTACTCTCACCTTTATTTATCTGATTAAGACTCTATAGAAATATTGGCATTCCTGAAGTGCTCACTGCTATGTGCTGGTATCATGCCTTTATATGAAAGGAGAAAAAAAAATCATTAAAATTCTTCTAAGTAACTTGCAGTCATTTTGCTTCAAAACATGAATAATCAAAACACAAGGAATAAAAGGGGGTTTTGTCTCCAAAGCAGGAAGGGAAGTATTTTTCAAACCTAAGAATTCACAACAGTGCCTGGCCATGAGCCTACTGGCATCTGTGTCTTGATCCGAATGAACTCTGAGATGTCTGTTCTCCCAGAGGACATGTACTGTTTTTAAAAAAAAATTTTAAATCCATGACTGCTTTTAATCTACCTGAAATATGGGATACAGACACAGCATATTTTGTACTTGTTTTATACTACCCGTGTTCCTTTCAGCCTGCTGCAGCATTATTAGGATGTTTCTGTTCCTGTATCAAAGCATATAACTAACATTTCCCAGAAAACCCACCCAGGGCCATACAAAGCCATCTGCTTTCAAGTTAGCAACGAATTCTTCTTACAGATACAGGGTACAGAACAGCTCACACTGTCACTCCAACAAATTACGCTGCTGTTTATTTAAGTAATAAAGGCATTTGTTCCAAACAGTTGGGGCTTTTTCCAGCATTTGTTCTCCACATGTGGTTTGCTTCCTCAAGTGTTGATTTTTCATAGTTAAGAGACTTTTCCCTGCCTTTTATCCACCAGGCTAATTGCATTCTTACCCTTTTCTGCCTAACAAGAGCTGACATGCAGTGCTCTCGGTGCTCTGCAGAACAGGAAGCGATGGATTTCTCGTTCCAAGGAGGTAAGAGTTGAATCTGACCTCAGATGAATTGGACATATGGGAAATGGACAAACCCAGCCTTGAATATCTGTAGTTTTTTCTATCCTGAGAGGGAAGATGTAGTCAAGGCCCTTTAGCCCATCTTCCTGCATCCTGAAATGATCTTTTGCCCCAAAAACCAGCTCTTTAACCCAGCTGCCACGAGCTGTGCTCAGCTGTTCACAGCCTCCTCACTGTGCTGCTTTCCAGGGAGATCCCACACTGCTCTGTACCAGGACTTGCTTGTACCAGGACTTGCTGTACACAGGCAAAGCCTCCCTGATGCCACCTGCCAGACTGTGGCACACGTATGCATTTTCAAAAGTAAGTGTATGGTTCTGCACTGAACCTACTGCTGATTAGGCAAAGCTGCAGAGCTGAAAACACAAAACTCGAGTAAAAGTTTAAAAATAAAAGCTGTGCTCCAAAACCAAAGCATTCACTCTAATTCCAGCAAGCCAGATCTGCTGAGTCAGGTACCAACTCTGCTCACTGGCTCCAACTCTAACAAATCATTTGCTTCTCTTGTGTTTTTCCTTGTAGTGAAAATTCCAATATGCAAGAATTACATGTATTTTGCAAAAGAAAATAAAGGTAAGAGAAACCTGCCAACCTGCCAACACCTCTGGCTGTCACATTTATTAGAGCTGGGAAAAAAACCCAAACCAAGAGCTGGCAAGGGATACTTGCCAGAGTCCAAGAAGGAAGAACAACCCTCCCAAGTATTTTAATGTCTAAAGCTGAGATTTGCCCTCATGTGAGCTGGGAGTCTGAGAACAGCAAACCCTCTGCCTAGCAGATTACAATTTTTTTTTTTCCTTTACAGAAGGCCTTTGAAACCAAAATTAAAGCACTGCTATGTTCAGTGATTGGACACCTTTTGGTACCTCTGTCTTCCTTTCTAATTCTGTCCCCAAGGAATCCAGTTAGCATAACAAAATTGCAGTAACACATAAACGTCATTAAAACACTGATCTAGAGCTACAGGGGATTTTAGATAGGGAAGAGGAACTTATTGCTGCTTGGTCAACACAGCATCACGGAGTGAGAAAGAAAACTTTCCTAGCAAGATTTCTAAAACGGTACAGACTTATGTAACGCTTTGAGTTATGCAAAAAATGAGTAACAGAACTTAATAATGTCAAAAACTGCTTTGTACCACAGAACTCTTCTTCATGAGAGTAAATTAATTCTATCTGCTGTAACATTTATTTATTCAAAGTTGCCATATTCTAAGACTGCAGAATGTTCATGGAGGATGTGGGATTTCTAGAAAAGACACCTCCCCACCTCACTCCCAGAAAAAACAGAGGAAGTGTGATATGTAAAAACTACTCAGCAAGTTATAACACAAAGAAGGTGCTGAAAGTGAAGAAGCAATACAAGACAGATGTCTAACTAAGACATTAGCAGGGAGGTGGGGTAAATACCCGACTTTGTCCTTTATTCCATCTCCTTAACTCCTGCAGGAGAAATACAAGCCTGATCAGTTCTCAGAGCTGCAGGCTGTGCTAACCTCTGCACTACTCCCTCTACCTACTGCTGATGGGAATTGAAGGTTTAATCTGGGATTTGTGTTATAACGACATCATATCTACAGATGATCAATCCTGAAAGCCCTGGGCCTGTGCAAACCCAGACTTCTCTGAGGGTCAGGGCCTCAGCCTTGGATATTATTTCTCTTGGTAGCAAACAAATTCCAAAGTTATTTTTGCACTTTTTTTTCCCCTTCATATTTCTGTGCAACTTTTCCTTCTTAAAAAACTTAATCTCACTCTGCAGTTGAGCACATCTTACTCAAACTGTTATTGGGATGGGCTAGTATTATCTATGTTACCTTGTTTACACTTCAAAATTCATTTGCTGCTTTAATTAAACAGAGGCCAAAAGTATGTTTTATCTGTGCTCAAAATTCTTGAAAAAGGCATGTTCTTAGCTTGCATAACAGACATCTACTCAGAGATCTTCTGATAGTATCAGTAATCCAAGAGGAGGAACAAATTGTTTTCTGTACAGAATTACTGCTGCAATCCTGTAATTCCCCTTTGCTTTAACCCACAAACCAAATGGCAAAAACTTAGGAAAAAGCAGTGGATACAATAGCAAGTGTTATTTTACAGACAGTTAAACACTGCTTTCATTTGAGAGATATGACTCCTATCTATTCCAATCCTTTAGATAAGTCAATAAACAATACACAGGAGGAAACCTGATTCATATGACCAGACTGTATTTTAAAAGGTTTACAGTGGAGCAATGCCATATTTGTCCTAATTAACAGAAAACTAATGCCTTGGAAAAGATGATGAACAGTGGGGTCACAAATGTTGATTCATCCAGATACTAAAGACCAGCCTTGAACACTGAGTGCATGGGCAGTAAAACACAGCTGAAATTCAGTGCAAATGACTTGATGCATGTGGAACAATAATTTAAAATATTTCAGTTTTACAGTGCAGAAAGAAGCACTGAGTTTGTATGAAAGAAATGAGCTCCCAGTTTTAAGAGATCTAAGAAAACATCATCTCAAAACTAGGAGTGGTCAGAAAAGCAACTGGGGAAAGAAAAATATAGGCAGAAAATGCTCTTGTATCTTGAAAACTTTTTAACAGGACAATGGGAAGGCAGCATACAGGAAGGGCACCTGGATGGACAGAAGGCTACAAGGGTCTCTTCTCTCCATGTGACACAGTGAAATAGAAGCTGTGAAGTCTGAAGGTGACAGGGCAAGATTATAAACACCAGGAGTGCTCTGAAGCTGTTCACTGTTCTTCAAGTAAAAAACAAACCCCCCTCAAAAAGCCCCCCAAAAGAGTAAAAGCCCTCAAAACCCAACGAGGTATAAAACTGCAATGTATAGGATAGAAAGGAATAAGTTTAATTCTATATGAGGTGTAGGTACAGAAACTCGTGATCCGTGCTAAAAAACCTGTCCAAGGATTCCAAAAGGGACTGGACAAAATCATGAAAGACAATCCAGACATAACCACTTCTGGCTCAAATTTGTGAGCTGGGGAAAAAATGACAATCAGTGGCAGTTAGGAAAGTAGTTTGAGTAAACAGATGAGTGGGACATCTTCATATTCCTTCCAAGGGTATCAACAGTGAGAAAACCCAGTGGGACAGAAAGATTTTTGGTCTGACACAGTAGAGCCATTCTCACTGCTCAGCAATCTGTTGTCATTCACATTAGGAAGCACAATGAGTGGCTTGAATTTGCTCATTTTTGTTATTATTTTAGTTAAACCAGAGAAGTGAAAGTTTCAGTGTAAGTTGCTCAGCCATAGCCCAGGTATGTGAGGATCAGAGATGTATCTGCTGGACTGAGATGAAGTTTATGGACTATCTACTGACAATGCCTGAGGAGGAAAAAGTGGATGTCTGCAGGTGCCCTTTGTGACAACCTGAATAAAACACTGAGTTCAGTACATTAGCATGAAATCCACATTTATAAACCTGAGCAAGAGACACACAGAAGAACAGGAAAAGTATATTTAATTTCTATTAATCTTCCAACCAGAATACATTTTCCCAAAACAGAACTTAATGCTTTCACATTACTGACAAGAATTTCATCATGATCAACACCAGATTTTAGCAGGAGAAAACAGGAAACACATATTGGTTGTACTCCCTCTCTGCTCTCCTGGCAAATCAAATCTGTTTTCAAGGTGAAGTATTATCAAATCCTGTAAACCTCGAAGCAGCGTTCTAGTTCCTGCTTACTTCTGGATATTTTATTTATTTTTTAATTCCAAAGTAGTAGTAAGAAAAGTATTTTATAGCAAATTCCTAAAACCTATTCTAAAAAAATGTTGTTAGAGATCCCCTTTACAAGACCATCTGAATGTAAGCAGCAGCAAATTTTAGAATGGAAGTCTCAAAGTATTTGTATGACCTGCTATTACAGCCTTTAAAAAATGCAACTCATTTCACTGATATGCCAAACTATTTATAACTTCCCTCTCTTCCTTCCCAACTAACCTCAACAACAGTAAGCAGCCTAATTCAGCTCTAATTTTTACAAAATTGTCCATGTTGATTAGAACAAAAACTGTCACAAACCCCACCATGTATCATTTGTGTTAGTGCCTCAAGCTTAGCCATAGAGAAACTGATGGAAATTGTTAAGAGAATTAAGGTCTCTAACCACAGAATTTAGGTGAGAGAGTTCCAAATCAAACCCAGCCTGTGCCATATTATTGATACTGTCTAGTTTCGTTCTACTTTTTTGTCAAGAATATCAAGTACTGACTATTTACTCTACTGAGCTCAAAGTTTAGCTTTGCCTGGCTGAAGCTGTAGATTCTGAAGTTTCATTGCCATGCCCATGTTCCCAGAAATCTTCAATTTGCCTTGAAAGAATGCCTGAAAAGAAAGAAAGATTCAGTGAAATGCCACACAACAGATACTCCCAAATGCACCCCTCCAGACAGTCACGGGTTGTTCTGGATGAGCAGTTTGGTAATTCCAACAGTTCTGGCACACACCTCACATCCAGCAACAAATGCATTGCCTGGCTGTAGAGCAGGAAACTGAGGAAGTTGTATTCTTATTATATTTGTGGTACCAGAGAGAATAAACTTGTTTCTTGGATTATCACAGCCATGGATCTGTCCCTGGAGCAGGCAGAACACACCATGTTTTGGTGGTGTTTATAGCAGACAAGCTGACTATTTCAACTGCAAACAATAAAGCCACAGTGACAGTGGGTGCCATAACTGATTTCTTAGCTCAAATCCTCCTCAGCCTTAACTGGCTTTGTTCCTAGTCAATTCAATTTTGCATATCTCATTTGTGAAGCAGACATGCAGAAAATTTGGATTTTTTCCTCCAGACCTTATAAAAGGATGAACTGCATGCAGCAAAATATCCAAACTGCAGATGTAAAGCTGGAGTTGCTTCTGCATTTTCTACATGTATATTACAACATTTCTATAATGTGTTTTATCTTCAAACTTCTCCTGGACACATTTCTGTTTGCAAAACTTACCCCATGATTACCAGACCAAAATCCTGAAAGTTACCCAGAGCATTTCAAATTTGGAAGCACAGCACAGAAACTTGAAATTAACATAAACATCTGGTTTACTTCTACACTGTGACTGCTTTTGGCACACAGAGGAATAAAGAAAATGAAAACAACCAACCAAAAAAAACCCCATCATCCCCCACCCAACAACAATAAATAATCACAGGCATTTAGTGGATGCTCACCTCAATTTCTACTTTTCAGTTTTAAGATGACTCCTTTAAGATGACATGACATTAGTATGTCAGCTATGAGGGTAAAGCCCTCCAAAGAGAGGCCCACATGCCTTCTTTCTTATGGCATGTTGCAAAAACTGGATTGCCCCTCTTCTCTGCAAACCAAGCACTATTACATCTCCTTCTGGGACATCACACAGGATACATCCCTGCACGATGTCTGAGATATGTCCCTGTCCTTCTTCATGCATCTCACTGTGGCTGATTTGTTCAGAGAACACCAAGAATTGTCATTTTTCAGATCAGCCATGGCAGTTTTGGATAAAAACATTCAAATGATTTCAACTTAAACACATTCAACACAAACCAGTCAGTCCCCTGATCACATTATCTTTGCTGTACTTACTGTCTGAGGGTTCATTTTGCCAGTCATGAGCGCCAACAGATCGGTGTC
Source organism: Oreocharis arfaki (assembly GCA_013398015.1). NCBI lineage: Eukaryota > Metazoa > Chordata > Aves > Passeriformes > Paramythiidae > Oreocharis > Oreocharis arfaki. The sequence goes on from VZRR01011764.1 coordinate 621,298, forward strand.
AGCCATTGTGATTGTACAGTCTGCCTTCTTATCTGCAAGACAGGAGTTGAATGAAGATTCAAACTGAGAAATGAAACAGTTATAGGAGCTGCAACTAGGTGGAGCATCCCTTCATCCCTCAGGTCAGCAAATGGTACCTGAAGTATGTACAAGTAAGAGCCATTTTAAAAATAGCAGCAAGAGGCCACCCAAAGCCAACAGGCAGCTGGGCCACCTTGCAGCACAGACCACCCCAACACTGAAGAAGGACGGACCTTCCTGAAAAGCTAAGTAAATTCATTCCTTGAAAATAAATAATAATCTACTTGTAACCAGGCAGAATGTTCCTTGCAAGCACTGATAACCATCCTTCAGTTCTACCAAGCTTATATTTGCTAGTGTGAAGATCAGCTTGGAACAGATGAGTTTTCCCGTGACACTCTCTGGAGATATTCATTACTGACATTTCAGGCATTTCCTGCCCTCTCCTTCCATGGGAACAACATGCACATTCTAAAAGCACTCATTTGAATTAATTCAAATACAGAAGTTTCTAGGATCTTCTTAGTAGAAATAAGCTGGAAAATTATTTTAATAAGCTCTGATATAAATACTGATGTGTGTACCAAAGGGCTAAAACTTGCACACATCTTTTCCTACACTCATCTCATCATTAAATTGAAATATTTGATAAATTGTTGTCCATGTAACAGAAGACTCCAGTTTTGTTTTTGTAATAACTTAGAACAATGAATTTCTGAATCAAATCCCCTGTCATGTTTTTAATTAAAAGGTTTGTGATGCAGGTTCATGGATATATGAGATTCTGAGGACTGACTCTTGTCTTTGTTTTTATTTTCATTACTAGGGTGTGTGACTTCTGATTTGAGACAAGACATTTTCATGGCAAGGGTACAAATCCTGTGTTTTCAATATTTTTCTGGGTTTCCCCAAGATCACCCAAGTATCATATTTCTGCCTTTTTAAAAATAGAACTTGAAGTTTATGTCAGCTGGTACAGCACTGAAACCAGTCAAGTTTTGTTGCTTAACCACCTGCAGAGGAGAAGTAACTTGACAAGGCAGACCAGTTTACTGCTCACCAGTGTCTCCAACAAAGCAACTGAAGAAACAGCTAGAAATTACATCTCTGGCCAAAATTTTAACAGGTGAGAACAAAAAAATCCAAGAGGTTTGATTTTCACTTTTTTTTTTTCTGTTCTGACTCCTGTGAAATCATATGACAAATCTGCCTGTAGCCTCTAAAAACACACAATTATCTCTAGACAGATTCAGAGTAGATGTTTAGTTCTTGGTCTGAAACACCATGGATTAAAAGTGTCAATAATAAGAGAAGTTTGAAATTAAGATAGCTCTACATCATTTTTGCTCAAGGTCACTACAGCTTAAACAGAATACAAGTCTATACTCATTAGTTTTATGTGTGTTCTGCAATGACATAATAAAAGAGCACTGACCTGAATTAACTGCCACAGAGCCTTTACCATTTTTCACATCTACTACCCAGGTTGCTTCTTTCCCACCAGGACCATCTTTTATTTTGAAGGCAAAGATTCCACCAATTTTCTTAACAAATTGCTCTCCTTCCTGTAACAACCATGGAATGAGAAAGTTAATAATTTATTTCAACATAATTTTCAGATAGTCTGAATTTAACAGAATTCATTAAAAAACCTTCACCATTCCTACTTATATAAAAATATCTATTCCCCCATCAGGCATCATTTAAACAGCCATCAAAAAAATCTAAACAAACAAAAAACCCAAACTAGGACTGACTATCTATACTGAAATCTATTCAACTAAGAAAAAATACCACTGTCCTAATAGCCTTGTCCTGATGTAAGTTTGACAGAAATGGGATTTCTTGTTCTAATCACACTTAAAAAGCAAGCACCTAACACCAAACACAAAGTTTCCTTAGTTAGGTAGCAAGCTCCTCAAATACAACCTAAACTTGCCTCCACTGAAATATCCGTATACAGGTAGGAACTATCTGGAAAAATTTAAAATCATGTCCCAGTGTAGAAAGTTTTCTGTCAAACTCCAAACCTGTAACATTTGTTTCAATAAGCAGTGCTGAAGAAGTGATGGATGCCAATACATTCCCATCAGGTTTCACACACATTCTGTTATGAATTAAAATCAGGTTGTAGGTAAAAGAAGTAGTCAGGTACCTCTTGGAGCCTCTTTTCAATCTCTTTGAAGACTAGATGTGACTTAAATCCATCAACAGCTGCACTGACAGGCACAGCTGCAATATGGCCGCTGCTGAAACAAAAACTCTATTAATTTAAACATTTTAAATCACATTTTCAACATCTTCAAATGATCAGGAATAGACCTAACACCAGCAAGAAACATTTTAGCAGTATAGAGCAACTCTGGTATCAAAGTGAAGCTTGGCCTCTTGACAGCTTGAATACAATCGTTCCAGGTATCTGGGTGTTCTGTGTGTATGAACTGAAGATTAATTTTATAATGAAAGTAAATCATTATTCTTATTCCTGATACTCTGGAGCAATCACCCTGCATGGCCTGACAGCAGCATGGAACCCAATTCTTCTTTTCTGCAGACGTACACAGAGCCAAAGTACAGAGAAACATCCAAAGAAATGGCAATTCAAGCAGCAGGAGGAAGAAGTTTACGGCTATTACCATCTCTTGGCAGCAGAGACCAAAACTGTGGTCAGCTTTGATACTGCTAAAGTGACAGAATTTCTCAAGAAATATTGCTGGAACTTACTGGGGTGATATTGGCACTGCCCTACAGATGTGTGACAGGGCAGCAAGAGTGGGCACTGTCTTATCTGAAGGAGACACATTCATCTTGCTAATAAACCAAAGCTGTACTAACAGGATGCAAAACTGTAAGGTTAAGAAAAAGCCACCAAACAAAAAGCAGAACTGTTTCAAAAACTAATGCAAAATGGATCAAGTCCTGCTGCTTTGATGCACATTCTTACCAGCTATTACTAAAGCCACAGGCTTGATCTGGGAACCAGTGATTAATTGTATGTACACTGCTGTAGGAAACTGGTGTGAAGGATCTTCATAAACACGGAGTTTCACCACCTTTCCCTTAATTACACAATGCACATCATAATTCAGTTACGTAAGGGGTGTCTGAGCACATCAGCCACACTGTTCCATTCCCAAGTCTGACATAAATCAGTGCAACTCTGTGCACCAGGGATCTCCCACACAGAGCCTCTGGGAGAGCTAAAGGGTTCTAAGCTTCTCTAGTGTAAGGTGAAATGGGTATTGCTAAGATTTCTCTGGGTTGAGTTGTACTTAGGAAAGTATTTTAAAAATTCTGAACACCTGTGAAGGTGAAATGAACCACAGTAAATGAGACTTAAGTTTCTTCAGGAGAATTATTTTCTGCACATGAAAAGCTCTCTTTGACAGGAAGGAATACTTCTAGCAAGGCTGATGATATAAAAAATAGCAATGGTTTCTCTGTTCCATAATGTAACAGTATTTTTAAAGACAAAGCTCAAAGCAATGGAAAAAGGTGTACTCCCTGTAAGTCTTTTCCCCTCAGATTTAAAACTGTACCAACACTGACAAGTTTTGTGAGCATGTTTGAAGAGAATCCATGAGAAGACATATTTTTCCTCTTATTTTTTTCTCACAGGGTACAGCTTCTTAGGGATTACAACAGAGACAAAATTATCACTCCTCACACTACAAAAAGTCACTGCTGCAGCCCTTCAAAGTTCAGTGGCTTCTCTCATCACCTCTTCCATAGATTATATTGTCACTTCCCAGGAACTGCACAGGTTTAGCTGAAACAGATGTTAGAAATATGAGCTGAGAGGGAGCGGTATGTTTCTTTCTGAAAGGTCAGTGTACGATAAATTCTGTTGTTCACAGGGTTTCAGAGAGAACAAAGTACTGGCATCAAGCTTTAAAAGCCATAATGCCCACAATAAGGTCAATCTTTCTAAGGAAAGCTGAAAGTGAAAACCTAAAAGGAACTGTGTTGTAAAAGTCTCCACTGAAATACTAGTGTAATACGAATTTTAAGTGTTTTCTCTCAGTTCCTGTCCATTCCAGCACAGAACTACAGCAGAGTGCAGACAGCTTCACAGCAGTGTTCTCCTCCTGCTCTGAAATAGGCTACAACTGCAAGTGCAAACTCTGTAGCCAGGACTGGGCAAGTAACACACCTGAATTTTAAGGAATTACAGTATCACATGAAACAGGGCTGAAAGCACTCCTTCATACAGCTAAACTAGTAACAATTTTAGAAGTGAAAGCAGTGGTTTCTCTGTTCCCATCGATGTCTTGCTGGTTTTGGCAGATCCCTAGTTTCAATTAATTAATTTTAATGCGGCCTGGTTTGCTCTTGGAATGGCTTTTATTTAGTGGCTTTTTTCCTCTGAACATTACTCCTCCTTACAGACAATCACATGAGCCATTTTTACAAGCCATTTTGAGCTTTTCAATAACTCTCAGTGCATAATGTGACATGACAGTGTGTGAGTTACAACCCCAGCACAGACCTGCAGTGCTGTAGGTACACAAGAGTTACAAGTGCTGGGTGTTTTCGTTTACAGCGCAATCTCTTCCTTGCGCAGAGGCAGCCAATACCTCTAAAATAACTAAGTTTTGAGGGCACGGGAAGCAGGACAGCCAGGCTCAGCTAGCAGTGCTGTGTGCAGCCCCAGCTGAGCGCTCCGGAAGGCCTGGCGGCGCAGCCCGCGGATCCCCCCGTGCCGGGTGAGCCCCCGGTGTGTGTCAGCCCCGGCTCACCTGCGCTCCCGGGGGAAGCCCATCCTGAAGAGCGTCACGACCACGGCCCCGCCGAGCCCCAGGTTGTGCTGCAGCGCGACCTTCGCCCCCGGCACCTGCCGCCGCCCCGCCAGGCCGCGCAGCTGCCAGCAGAGCTCCGCGCACTGCGCCAGCCCTGAAACATCGAGCGCAGAGCGCGCCGTCAGCGAACGGCAGCCAGGGCCCCCCCCCACCCCCCGCCGGGACACACCGTGGGAGCACGGGAATGGGATTTGAGAAATTTCTAGGGATCGGAGCTGCCAGGAATGAACTGTAGTTCCTTGGGAAACCCAAAGGACGGGGAACTCCTTTTCTTCACAAGCCTGACACTCTCTGATTATGTTTACCCTCTGTCTCGCCCCACAATTCCATCAGCTCTTCCTGCAGTCAGGATCCAGTCCCACCGCACACACAGAATCACCAAGTTAATTAGGTTGGAACAGAGCTCCAAGATCATCGAATCCAACCTATAACCAAGCACCAAGCTTGTCAACTAGCCCGTGGCACTGAGTGCCATGGCCAGTCCTTCCTTCAGCACTCCACCAGCTCCTCGGGCAGTCCATTCCGATGTTTAATCAGCCTTTCTGTGTAGAAATCCCACTTCATGTCCAACCTAAAGCTCCCCCAGCATGGCTTGAGGCTATGTCCTCTCGTCCTGTCTCTAGTTGTCTGGGTTCCAGCCTTTCTTCAAGAAGTTGTAGAGAGTGAGAAGGTCCCCCTGAGCCTCCTTTCCTCTAGGATGAGCCCTCCCAGCTGCCTCAGCCACTCCTCACAGGATTTGTGCTCCAGACCTTTCCCCAGCTCCATTGCCCTTCTCAGGACATTCTTCACACGTTTCTCCTTTCCCCCATCCCTTCTTCTCCCTTCCCCTGGACAACTGCACAGGTCTTTGGAGAAGGCAGACAAGGAATCTGCATTTCATGCACTGAATTTTACACATTGCCAACTGAAACATTATGAAGAGGAGGAGTTAAGGAGTTTTAAAATTCCAGTCATAGATGAGAATGAGCAGGTTTCATTCACATTCCCTCAGCCTCAAGGAGAGAGTGTGTACTGTGGTGCAGCCTGGCCTGGAATGGTTTGGATATTTAAGAGGATTTATATGACCCTTGTTTAGCATATAACTGGTCTCAAGACTGTTTCCAAGGGAAATGAAGCTGACAGGCTGGAGACTTGTAATTTTCTGCGTTTTACTGACTCTTCCTCCATCCCATGGCAATGGAGAAGCAAGAACACCAGTAACTCCTCTACCTTTATCACTGTGTAACTGACAAAAATTAACACAAACCTGGCAGTGCAATACTCTCATCCTGTTATGGATAGCCACAGTCTCATTCATCTGGAACCCTTTTCACCAAAGTTTCCTAACACCTGCCCCCCACACTAACTGCATATTATATCTCTCTCTGTTACAACTGGTTAGATTAAGATTTGGTGTTTTACAAGGTTTTATCTTCTCCAGTTTTCTGACAACATCTCATTTCCAAATGAGGAAGGTGGATTATCTTCACAAATCCAAACACATTTTATCCAAGAGCCAACTCATTTAGAAACAAGCACAGTAGTTTAAAGAAAAAAAACCACAAACAACAACAAAAAAAGGGAAACCTGAGTTGCTGGGAAATAGTGACAAAGTGAGCTTCTGCTGTAAACATCAGATAAATATTTTGACATCCAAGACTTAACAAAATTGGCTTCTAGTACAGCTAACAATGATACAGGCTATTCAGAGGCAGTAAAAATCTCCAAAACCAGAATTTTAAAGGATGACATCATATTAGAATAGTTATTCAAATACTATTCAGAAGTTGTACTATTGAACAATTATTTAGAAAAGGTTAAGCTGTGTCAACCTGCCCCAACTCTTGGATTATTGGGAAAGGAGAAGACTGAAAAGAAGCTTTGAGGTCCTCACATTTTAAGCTCGAGTGGGAAGCACCTGCCTGCTCTAGAGCTGTATCTCCTATCTAATGGGTGTGATTAAATGAAATGGTTTTGCATACCTGTGGCACCAAGAGGATGTCCCTTGGAAATCAAGCCACCACTGGGATTAATCACCCATTTTCCTCCGTAAGTATTGTCTCCTCTGTCGATCAGGTCACATGCTCTTCCTATAAAACAGTATTTACATAAGAAAAAGACATTTATTTGTGATTTTTTTATTGGTGATTTTTCAATTCTGCAGTAACTTACCAGAGATGCTGTGTGTCAGTCAAACCCTAGGAAATGTTACAGCTCATATTTCACAAAGAGCAGACTGAAATTAGCCAAACAACATTAATGAGACTTGCTTATACCACTGGAGAAAGCATAGCATGGAAGAGAAGCATTTGGTACAAAGCTGGTTTTTAATTTGCAGTTGAATGGTTCTGTTGGTATATACAGCATTATGATATAATCAGTATAATGAAGCTATTTATATTTTGTTCACAAAACTGCAGTGATAACTATGGTTTTTGTTAGTTGTAATTTGTGACCCCCAGGACTGGGAGGGTGAACAAGCAGAACACAAGCCCTTGCCACAAAGGCAACTAATGGTACCTTGGGCTGTACATCAAGACAGCAAATAAAACCACTCAGAAGATTAGTGCTTAGAATTATTTAGCTTTCCAGACTACAGGCAGTTCTCCCTTTTAACCAGGTTATTACTCATTTATTCTTGTGCCAGCTTCTTCAGCCTACATTATTAACACTGAAGTCTAAACAAGATCTGTCATGGTTCCATGGTGCCATTAAATGAGAATACCAGGTTAGTGCTGCACATCTAAACCCACATTGGTTTATGCTATTTCATTAATCTTTATGCCTAATTAGTCTATCATTCCAAGATAAGTTTCATGTACTATTAAGGCCAGACTGACTAAGGATTGTGAGAACTGCACTATTAAATTACCATGCACGAGACTAATTATTCAAATAGACAAGTACCACCAGGATTATTCTGCATCAATTAAAGGAACAAAGCTAAAGAGCTTAATGTACCTGTTTAAATATGCCAAACATTTACCATTTTTGCTGCAGATACCATCAAAACACAGCAAAAATGACAGTGGAAAGCAAACATTCAATGGCAAATATCTGCAGACCTACAAACACGTAAGAAGTCTTCCTGGAGTTCCATGAATGTCTCTGTTTCAGTAAGAAAGCTCAGACTTAAAATACCACCTAGTGAAAGAATATGGTATTTTCTCACATTAGTTAAAAACAAATTAGAGAAAGATTTTATCAGATGATAATCTATGCAAAGCAAGAATATATTTAGAATTTAAATGTATCATGAACTGAAACAGCAGTTCAATGCATTATTTGCTTGCAATTAATCAAAAACCTCTTCAGCAGAAAATTTCAATGGTTTGAGTTACATACACAGAGCTAAACTCCACTGCCATTTAACCTGCTGTAAATCATGCAAATTCAATAACATTAAACTAATCTGGGCAGATGGAGCATTGTTATACAGTTGTCTTTAGATGTACACTGACAATTTGCCAACAACTCTGAGGCAAAGATGTTTCAAAGATCAGTGACTTGCTAAGGCCCTCCACAGGCAATTCTCGATCCATTTTTATCTTCTTACAAGGAAATACATACATGGAAGGAAATCTTGGGATAGGTAAGAATATAGCCCTGAAAATGGGGCCTAGTGCTGAAATCACAGGAGTCCTTAATTTGGATATTTTTAGTGCATTCCATTTTAATGATGGTTTCCACTGCTGCTATTACCTTCTGGACAGAGTCCCAGAGCTTCATAGGTGATGAACTCATTAACTGAGAAGCAGTCGTGAAGTTCAATCACATCAACATCTGTAGGTTTCAGGCCTGCTTTTTCAAAACATTTTTGTGCAGCTTTTTTAGTCATATCATATCCAACCTGAGAAAAAGAAGAAATTCTACGTTAAAATATCATTACAGAAATATAGCTCACAGTTTTATTTCTCCACTTCATTTTAAATGTGCTTCTGTAGATCCTGTCAGTGAAAGTAACCTGTAGGAGATGGCATTCTGATTTATTTTAGTGCATCACATATCAGAGTTTGATATGCATACAATAAAAATTGTCTAGAAAGAAATAATACATTCTAAGGCTTATTGTTGGCATGCAAAACCTTTCTGGGAAATATCCTCTATTTCCTCAACCTTGCTCACAAGCCAAATCGTTCCTTTGCATGACTCAGACAACAGCCTTGAAACAAATCCTCAAACTGTCTTGTTACCTTTTTCTATGATCCACTTGATTGTTTTAAGTTTCATTACTATTATAAACAGAAAAATTAAAGACATTTTCTTTTGCAGTTCAAACTGTTTAAAAAGTAGCCTGTAAATAATTTCTTAAAAACTAGGTTTCTGATAGCCTGTTCATAATTGACTTACTGTCATTCCACAATCATACTCTTTGCTTATTCCATATCTGTCCAAATTAAATCGATTTTATATTCACTACAAAGCATAGTATGTTTGCTCACTGACATGAAAATGTCTGCAGTATCATAAGGACTTGCAGGTACTAAAAACAAACAAAGAGACAAAACCCCCAAACCAAAAACAAACAAAAACCCCTCACAAAACACAACCCAAAATCATAAACAAAAAACCCAAGAAAAACCACCCCAATGAGTACCAGGGAATACAGAATTGTAAACCTACCATCTTCATGCAACTTTTGTCTTCAAATGTGCTGGGATAATCAGTAGCCATCACCTGGGCCACAATTTCCACAGCTTTTGGCTGCAGCTTATGCCTTTTCACAAACTCCTCATTAGCCAAAACTGCAGCTGCAGCACCATTTGACGTTGGACTGATTGAAAGAAAAATTATAATGTTATTGTTCTAAATTATTCATGTCAATCTTCATTAGATTGTTGATCTTTCATAGATTTATCTTTAAATACAAACCAAAAAAAACAATAAACGAACAAAACCCCACTTTCTTTGGCTGATACCACTGAAACTATAAATTCCATCAGTGCTCACTGGACACTTCCAGTAATATTTATACCAGACCTTTAAAAATCATGACATTGAAATAGAAATGTATCATTAATTTAGGAAAAATCAAAGCTTCTACTTGGCTATAAACATACATAAACACATATGCACCTTCCAAAAGTGCATAGGGAAGGCCGAAGAGAAGAATTAACACCTAGCAATGGATGCACATTAGTAAAAGACACAGAATTACATAAGAACCCCAAAGCACAAAACTTATTTCAGCTCACTGTATTACACTGAGAGCAAGTATCCAGTGTCTGGTCATGACAGTTTCCACATTTGTTTTATTTATAAAAGGTTTTACTTAAAGCAATCTGTAACTTATAATTTACACACTAACAGACTTTATTTAAATAGATGTCCTACCATATTTGTCTTAACATCAAGATCTATTTCACAATGCAAAGTCCTCTCCTTACCAACACTGTAAGACAGTCAAGAAATCAAAAATTTTGCGAGAATGCAGAACTTCATCTAATGTGTACTCCTGCTGGAACTGGGAATACCTAAGGAAAACACACAGATGCCATCTCAGGCTGAGCAGCAGACACACTAATATCACACTATTAGGCAGCTAGAGAGCTCTTTTTACAATGTATAACACCGGATACAGAATTTATTTTTATATATTTATAGAATAATTTATTTATTTTCTCATTCCATAATAAAGAACATATGCTGAAAATGTTCTGAACATATTCTAAAAATATTACTTTGTTGTGCATGAATTTTTTTTAACACCCAGGGATGTTCACTACAGAGGCAGGGTACGTGACTCACGGGTTGTTGGTTGAATGGCTGTGGTTCTTCCATGCAATTTTCGCAAAGTATTCTGGATTTGTCCCTGAAAAGGGGAAAGAAAACTGTGTTGAAATGCTTTGTTTACTCAAACAGTGCTGACATAACAGTTTAAATATTGTGTCATAAGAATCTGACCTTTACAAGCATCTTTACAACAGACACACACAGTTACAAGGGCTTTCCTTAGAACTCAACTGAAGTTTCAAAATTAGATGAAGACTACTAAACATGGCTGAGTTTTAGCTGACAGAAGAACCCACCTGCATATCTAACACTTAAATAAAAACACAGAAAACAAGTGCATTTTATTTGATGTATTATTATATTACTGAAACGTAAATATTCATGTTCCATCAGTGCAAAACAACTGCAGTGAAATACAAGAGTCTAAACCTAAAATTTTTTCATATAATAGTCTAAAAGTAAGTGCAAATAAAAGATGCACATCAGGCCAGGCTGTTACCTTGGAGCCAATTCCTTTGCCTGGTGAGAGGGTAGCAAACAGCAGTGGCAGCTGCCAAGTACTAGATATTAAATCAAATCACATACCCAGCAGCTTTTGCCAAACAGTTCAGCCCCAAGCCCATCTACCTAACCTAAGGCACAGGGATAAAATGCAGGAAGTTATGCAACCTTAATGCTACCAGTTTTTAAAAACAAAATCCTATTATTTTTAAAACACTTCATTAACAGAAGACAATGAAAAAAATCATTTTAACAGACCATATTTCTCCATATGTTCTTTGCCAGCATTTGCAAACATCTGAGGTGCCACGGGAGCACTTGCTAGGCCGTATTTATTTATCATAATCTCCAAATGTTTGTCCATAGGATTAGTTCTGTCTGAAAACTGAAAACAGAAATACAGAGCAAGTCATAATTTCCTTTTCCTTCCAACATCACCACACAAGTGTCACAGATTTCAATCAAATAAGAGGTTTTTCTAATATTTTAACAATTGCCTAGGCAGTATGCTGCACTTCAGTGACATGTTTAGAAGCAGTCAAACTTTTCCAGCTGTAACAAGAGAATAAATAAGCAGAAAATGCTTAACATTATAACCATTGCACTGATTCTTGGCAAGGACCACTGCTACATGATTTCTGTCACAGTCACTATTTTCAGCAGGGGACTTTTGGTATTTTTCACCTCACCTAAAATCCTACAGTTAATACAGTTTCAAGTTAAAAAATTAATACTGTATTAGTATTTTCAATGAAGCTTAGATGAAATACCGTAATGCATGTTAAAAGATAACTCTTGCTCATTTTTATCACTTGCTAAATTTAACATTTTTCACCCAAACCTCTTGAATATATTATCGAATTTGGCAGTTCTGTAGTTAAATGACATATGGGCTCTAATATTGCTTGCCTTAAGGCAAAATGCAAACAAACCCCCACACACTTTTCCAGTAAAAACAAATAAGAGTCAAGAAGCCTTTAGTTTCTGGGAGAGGGTGTTAACAGGTCAGCTGAGTAAGCATCAGGCCAGAAGACCCAGATTCTTTCTTTGATTTGCTGTGTTGTTTGAGAAAGACACTTCAATTACTCAAAGCTTCAGTATTTTATCTGGTGCTTTCCTTTTCCCCCATTAACCCAGCCTTTAACATAATCTTGGCAAAACACAAAAAACATGACACAAGAATTTTGCATGGAATGTTTTAGAATTGATTTTTGTAGTATGTCATAGCTGCCATCAGAATCACAAAACTCATTAAAATATTCTGTGGATCAAAATAATGGTTTCTTTTGTCATCATCTACAGCAACACAATACAGCAGCTGGTATTACTGAGAACACAGCTCAGAGAATGAGGAAGTGTCTCTCATCTACAAACACAAAACATACCAAGTGTTTCAGACACTTACACCTGAAGCAAGAGATCCTTTTGCCATCCTCTCAAAGCCAAGTGCCAGAACACAGTCTGCCAAACCTTAAAATAAAATTTGTGGCTATTTAAAGCACAATGTGATTATAAATTATTCTATGTACTAACAACTATTCCATTATAAGATACGTACACAAGCACCTACCAGCTGCTCTTCCTCCTTCATTTTTGAAAGAGAGTCAAATTAAGATGGGCAAGATATTGATACAAACACATTGATACTTAAGAATGATACTACAAGGATTGAGGTTTATTTTTAACTGACAGCAACTATCATAGACAACCAAGCACTTATGTCTCAGCTACAAATACTAGAACAATCATACACAGTGTTACTATAGCTCTCATTACAGAAACATCAGCATTTAAGTGCAAGAAAGTATTGAAGTCGACAAAGGAACTGCAAAACCAGGAGGAAATACTCATCTGCCAGTTCAAAGCATCATCTGTTAGACTGCTCTCTCCCCTCCCTTCCAAAAATGTATTAGTTAAACACTTGTATTAACTTCAGGTTAAAAAGAAAATAAAAAAGCTAAATTTTTAGCAAATTCTTCTTTTCATCCTGCAGAATCTAGTGCCTGTAGTACTATAATGCAATTTGTTCTGCACTCCTCCAAACAATTATTCCAAACACTTAACTGACAGTACTGCCTAGGTTCACACAGCTTATGGCACAGGAAAAGACATGTACATCCACATACACCATCCTAGTGCATCCCAGAAACTCTCTTGGGTGCACAGAGCAAAACAACTCACCTCCTTCTACAAGCTGTCTGGCCATGAACAAAGCAGTGGATCCAGTAGCACAGTTGTTGTTAACATTAATGATGGGGATGCCAGTTAGACCCAGACCATGGTAGATCGCCCTCTGCCCACAGGTTGAGTCACCTTCAGATAGAAACACAGCATTAAAATAAGGTACAAACTCACAAAAAGAAACCCTGCCATGTGTGTGCAGTGCTACCAATTAAACTGTAAACTTGAACTTCTGAGCTGTTGCTTTGAGTATGGCTCTCAGGAATCCACAGTAAAGGACCTCAGAAACAAGATGAAACTCCTCAGATTTTAAAACCAGAAGTTTGTCCTGTCTCTGTTTCACAGGCTGTGAACCAAAGGGATGTAACTGGACTGGACAGAAGGGTCTTAGAGGTGTGGCTTGGCAGCTGCTTGAGGTATCACAGCAGACTGACCCTACTTCAGCTGCCACAATACAGTCATTCATAGAGAACCAGAAGGAAAGAAAATGGAAAACTCTCTTTGGAATGGAAATAGATTTCCCCTTAATAGAAAGCTTACTGATGCCATTCCTCATACTTTATCCACACAGATGTCTGCAACTGTCACAGAAGTCCCATCCCAATCAAACAACGTTACTCACCATAAACATAACCCACACACGCCTGCTTCACTGCTGAATAAGGAATCCCAGCATCAGCTAAAGCTGCCTGGCCTAAAAAACAGTTTAAAAGTTGGAAAAAAAGTTTAAAATTGAAGGGGAAAAAAAGAGCAGCTCTCACAACCATAACAAGCAAACCTAGAGTAGTACGTATGATTCCTGCATTCACAGACGAGAGTTGCAGAAATTCCTTATTACATGGTGCAAATGGTTAACAGAGTCTTCTACCTCATAAGGACAATTTCACACTCATATGGACAATTTCACAGTATTTTGAGTTCTGAACAATCTTCTTTATCAGAAAATTTCATTCAGTCAATTCTGTGTTCATGTACCAAGGTTCTTCATCCCAGGGAGAGTATGTTTTGAATAATATAGGTAAGTATTAAATTATTTAAGTGCACAATCCAATTTTAAGCCATCCTGCTGACTTCAGGATGGAAGGGCTGACCTGGACAGGTCAGTTATGGATTTTGTGAAAGTGGTCTGAGTTTTAAATCTGCTTTTTATATGTATTGATTTACTGAACAGTAGTTTTTCTTTCCTATGTGTAATAAAAATATTGGCTGTAAGACCTAAAATAAGGATCAGCAATCAAACAAAAGGCTTTATTACTAAATTACCTGCTTCCTTCGCCATGTCAGGATAATCAGCGCTCTTCTCATTAGGCTTTGAAAACTGGCATGACAAAAGGAAGAACAACAAGCCAAGAATAAATCACAGCAAGATTTAATTAATCTTTTGCTCAAATTGTTATATTTAAAAGCTTTATATTTAAAGTCAGTTTCTAATAATGAAAACAATGTAATTTAATTAACCCGAAAGTGCATGCACAAAATCTTTACAATTCCCAAGTGCTGCTGCCAGACCCTGTGATTGCTAAAAAGAGAAAGTAGTGTAACTTTATCAAGCTGAGGGCCATTTTTGGTCAGTGTTAAAGAAGATCCATGACTATGGAGATGGACAATAATCCTGTCCAAAGCCTGTGGGTGGGACAGAGAATAACTGTCATCTTCACCGATTCATCATGATACAGGACATAATATTCACTGAGCCTTTGATAAATACTTCCCTTCCACTTTCTTTTGTTATACTCCTATTTATAACATGAAAGTGTTTGTTCTTTGTACAGAATTTATCATACCTTACTCCTCACAATTGGAGTAGAGGTGGCATTTCTATTTTCTTTGCACTGTGACTCATTACTGTGGCTCATACTTGTGACCACCACAAGTACCTGTGGTTTGCATTTTTACATCACTAAAAGAAAGTGTCACTGCTAAAAGAAGTCCTCATGCTAACTACTTATAATCCCACAAAGTATTTGATGTCCCCTGGGAGCATATAAAAGTTAATTTGCTGCCTCCTTCTGCTTATCTCCCTGACTCCAGTCATTTGTACCACTCAGCTGTACTTTCTGCAGTGTCTCCTTCCGTTAATTTAGACAAGGAACCTACACAGCAAAGGTCATAAGAAAAAAACCAGTTGGTGAGGTGCTCATTGTAGAAGTCTGTAAGAGTGATTGATACTGCTTGGGCTAACAGAGAGGAGAAGAGAGTACTGACAATTCCACAAATTATGCTCAACTGGTAACTGAGGTGATCCACTTCTGAAAATGAGGAGCACTGCGGAACTGAGTTATATGCACAGGAAATGTGGACTGTTGTTGTGAGAAGATATAACAAATTTTAGCAGTCATTACATCATTACTATTAATCAAATAGATTCTAGATAGTCCTAAAAGATTTCATAGTAAAATACTTAAGATGCAATGTGGTGTCTGACAGGTATTACTTGTTCCTTACATGAGGACATCACAAGTGAACTCAATAACTTCTACAACTACATTCTGTGATCCAGTCCAATAAACACAATTAACAGAATTATCTTTAACCTTTTAATTCCTCCCCTATCACATCGCATGCTGCAGAAATACCCACGCAGCAACAAGACAAAAATTTAATATTTAAAAGGTGGCCAGGGGGAGGAGTTTCTGACTACTCTGGCAAATATCAAAGTTGTCTTTAGATTCATCTACCAAGACAAAAACGGATCCTTTAGCTTATATTCCTCTTTGAAAATCATAAAATCATTTAGGTTGGAAAAGACCTTTAAGATCAAGTCCAACTGTTACCCCAGCAGTGCCAAATCCAGCACTAAAACATGTCCCTAAGGGAACATCATCGTGTCTTTTAAGTTCCCCCAGGGATGGTGATTCCACCACTGCCCTGGACTGCCTGTTCCTGGGTTTGACAACCCCTTCGGGGAAGAAATTTTACTTATTCCAAATTCTAACTTTAAACATGCCCTGTGGAAACTCGAGGCCACTTCCTCTTGTCCCATCACTTGTTATGCAGGGGAAGAGCCCTATGCACACTTGGCTACAGCCTGCTCCCGGGGAGCTGTGGAGGAGCTGAGCGGGGCGAACCGTGCGCTCACAACCCCAGGGCCAGGAACAGAAACGCCCCAAGAGAGACCCTGCGGGGCCCCTGCTCTCCCTGAGCCCCGGGACGGGCCCTGGGCCAGCGGCTGCGGGGACACGGGGACACTGCGCCCGCTGCAGGGCTGTTGTATCGACCTGCTCTGCGGAGCACCACGTTCACCTTGGCCGGGGTCCGCCTCCCCCACACACCGAGCGAGGGGGAACTTCGCACGGAGCCGCTGCCGCCCGGGCCGGTACCACATGGCTCTGCCAGTGCGCTCCGGAGATGCCACCGCGTCCCGTGAGGAGCTTCAGCCGCACCGAGGGCGCGGGCGGCTCCCGCAGCACCTCCCCCTCAGCGCCCACAGGGGACAGCCGGGGGGCGCCGCCGAGGCCGGCCTCGCGCGGCCCTGTCCCCCCGCGCACACACGGGTGCCAGGGAGGGCGGCGGTACCTTGGTCATGCCGACGCCCACCACGAACACCCGGCGCTGCATGATGGCGATGGGACCGGGACAGGCTCCCCTCCTCCTGCGGCGGCTGCTACCGCGTCCCGCGGGCCCTCAGCGACACCGGGAGCGGGGCCAGCGGCCGGGGCGGGGCATCATCGCACCGCCCCTTAAAGGCGCAGCGCCCCCGGTGCAGCATCGGCCGCGTTGTAGCTGTCCGTAGCATAGCCATGGCCAGTCCTACAAACAGCCCGGCTCATCCCCCTGAATTCCCCCATCCTGGGGATTATCAGACGTTTTTCCAAAGCGGAGGTACAATGAAGCTGCTCTGATCTCCTCGGGTCCAGAGAAGGGCAGCAAAGACGGGGAAGGGTCTGGAGCACAAGTCCTGTGAGGAGCAGCTGAGGGAGCTGGGGGAGCTCAGCCTGGGGAAGAGGAGGCTCAGGGGGGAACTTTCCGCTCTCCACAACTCCCTGACAGGAGGGTGCAGCCAGGGGAGGGTCGGGCTCTGCTCCCAGGGAACAAGGGGCAGGATGAGAGAAATGGCCTAAAGTCGCACCAGAGGGGATTTAGGTTAGACATTAGGAAGAATTTCTTCACCGAAAGGGTAATTAAATATTGGAATGGGCTGCTCAGGGAGGTGATGGAGTCACCGTCCCTGGAGGTGGCACTCAGTGCCATGGTCTAGGGGACAAGGTGGTGATCAATCATAGGCTGGATTTGATGATCTCAGAGGTCTTTTCCAACCTAATTGATCCTGTGATTCTGTAATTCTTTTCTTCCAGAGATGTCTTCAGGACGGACACTTGATGAGATCATTCTCTTTTTCTGAAATGTTGCTTGTTACCTACAGATGGGTTTATAGTGAAAGCTGAACATCTGACCCTCCATCAACTCACGCTTCCACGTGTCCATCCCCTTCCCTCACTCTGCCATCCTTGAGGATCTCCACGGCTCCGACACAATGGAAATCACCTCCTGCCTTCCACGGATATCCCGGCGGCAGCCGGTGTCAGCTTCAGCCAAGCTTCTGGCGGTGGTGTTTGTGGCAGCGACCTTGTTTCCCACCGCATGGCTCCTCACTTGTACGCAACCCTGCCCCTGCTGCGGGATGTGTAAGCGCTGCTGACTTCCCCTGTGGGCGGCCGTTCCCCCTCGGAGGCGGAGCGCGGCCCGGGCGGAGGGTGCCCGTTCGAGCAGCGGCCATGCTGCGGCTGTGGCGGGCGGTGCCCGCGGCGCTGCGCGGGGCGCGGGGCCGGGCGGGCGCTGCCGGGGCGCGGCCGGGTGCGGAGGTGCTGCTGAGCGCGGCCGGCGGCGGTGAGTGCCGGGATTCGGAGTGCGGCTGCGGTTCTGACAGGTCCTGCTGGAAACACCTCGGCGCCCGGCCTGACGTGAGCGGGGCTGTGTGTTCCCAGCGCGGCGCTGCCCGAGCCGGGGTGACAGCCCTGCAGAGCCCGAGGCGCTCGTTGTTTTGCTTTCAGTTATGCCTTGATACTTATTTTCAAGAACGGTGCTACCGAATGAATAGCTAGATACTTTTTTTTTTTTAAGTTACGTGTGCAGGAAAGCTCACCGCCAGAAGTTCTGGTTTGCATACTTTAGATTTTTCTAACAGCAGTAACGTACAGTGATAAAGGTAGGACAGGACCTGGGCATGCCTGTGGCACATTTGTACATGAGAGCCACGAAGCAGTTTCAGGTTTGGTTCAGATGGCCAATGGATTTACTTTCTGTGTAACTGTTGCAAGAGCTTATAAACAGTTCTCGGTATTGTGCTGGTCACAAAGACATTCAGTAGTTACCAGCTGTGAATTTCCTGTGCCGGTGCCCGCTGCCACTTGTGTCTCCGTTCCAATGTGACACATCTCTGGTTCAGCAGCTGGCCACTGACACAGGGATAGACAGAGACCTCCCAGCAGGGCAGAAAGACCAAGCAAGGCAGGTGCCAGGTACAGCTCTGCACCTACAGCACAGCAACACCATCTTCCAATGCTAAGGCCTGGGAAGTGAGCAGAAGTCCAGCCAAGGAAATGGGAGATGTTTTTTTCTCTCCAAAGCATACAGAAAGCATTGGATAATAATTTACAAATCACATGTGCAAAGGAGAAGTAGGTAGATGGTGTGGTTTTGTTTTTCTGCTTGGACTTGGGAACTTAGAGTGGAGTCCTTTCTGCTGATGAGCTTATAATGTTGAAATTAAATGGAGCTGCAATTTCAAAGTGGTTCTGGAACATAAACTGAGAGTGATCTGTCTGTACTGTTTTCGTGCAAACAGCAATCCCAAGAGGATGGTTTCCTTCAAAAAATAATGTACTTGAACACAGTAAGACTGTACAGTAAAAACTAAATTAAGTAACATTCAAAAGAGAAACCTAAGATGGATCGTTTGGGTTTTGGTTTGTTGTTTGGGGTTTTTTTCCCATTTCTGCAGTGATTCTAAGATATATGTTCTTGGATGTCCTGTTCATTTTTTAAAAGTTTGCTTACTCATAGTCTTTTACAGTGCTACTGCATTTTACAGTTGTTCTGCATAACTGGGTTTTGTAGACATGGTGTGCCACCTCCACTTTTAAAATAACTGATTGTTTTAGAATATACTTTATATGCATTTTCAGGAAGGAGGAGATGCAGCATATGCAGATATTATTCCCAGTTGAATTACTGTGTCAGAGAACTAAATGAAGTATAACTGAAATTGTCTCCTATTACTAAGGTATTGCTGAAATCCTAATGAACCGACCCCACGCGAGAAATTCACTGGGAAAAGTATTTGTAAATGAAGTGAGTATGGGCCTGGCCTGTGAGGGTGTTTGGAACCATGATCAATAACTAAATGCAATGAGAATAGTTGTGGGAAATCTAAAATAAAAACTTATCTCATGATGAAGGGCAGTGGGAGATGGCAATGGGGCAAGGCAGGTGAACCTGGAGAAAAACAGAATGTAATAGTTACTGCAGTAACCTCAGATGTGGATGGAGATATTTGGGTTATTTAAGTTAGCTAATTTAAGTGAATTTATTGAAGTCAACTCAGATGCAAGTTAATGTCCTTACTTGTGTCATTACAACAAAAACATGCTCATTGTCATACCTTAGCAGGTGATTTGTTCAAGGATGACACATCCTGGAGAAAGTCTGGCTCATGCCTGCACAGGAAGGGAAGTTTTAAGTACAGCAAAAGTTCATCTCTGAATGGAAGGAAAAAAGAGATTGGGAAATGTGTTGTTCTGAGTTTGTCTTGAAAAAGCCTGCAGGTTCCACTTACATGATTTGCATGAATTTCCTGGCACCTGCAGGGGAAAAAAAAAAACCACTCCTATCTTAGATTAGGAGCTTGCTATGATTTAGGTGTATATACACATCCATAAGCCTAAAGCTGTTCTTCTCTTGTCTGCACTCCCTCCCTCGTAGCTGTTCGGGGTCCTGGAACAGCTCCGCTTTGATGAGCAGGTGCGTGTGGTGGTGTTCAAGAGCGAGGTGAAAGGAGTGTTCTGTGCAGGTGAGTAGCAAAGGCTCTGCAAACTGTTCTCAAAAAGTGTGGTGGCTCTTAGGGCTGATCAGATCATGCAGAAAAGCAGCTGGAAATTAGTGCTATAAAAATTTAAAATAAATATGTCTAAAGGACACAGAGGAGCACCCTCATCACTGCTGCAGCCCAAATGTCCACACTCCAACTTCCACGGACCTGACTTAACTGGAGTGCTGTATTTCAAGACTTTTTAAATGGCTTGTCCTCTGAGAGGGAGAGGAGGGAACAGTTCAGATGCTTTTTCCTGGATTCTAACCTTTTTCTCCTTTATTTAGGAGCAGACTTAAAGGAACGTGCGAAGATGGATGATGCAGAAGTTGGAGAGTTTGTTAGAAGACTGAGAAATCTCATGGATGAAATAGGTAAAGGATTATCTCAGTTGGAAAATTTATCCTAAACCACCTGTAGGGAAACATTTAGAAATCCTGTAGGAGGGGATAACCAGATTATCCACCTAGGAGTAGCTTTCTAAATGGCTTCAGCTTATGCCTGAAACAAAGATCCAGTTCAAATTAAATACCAACTCCCAGGACAAGATGCATTTCTAATCAACAACAAAGCATATACACACCTATGTAATAAACACCTGCTCTGAGATAGCATTTATTTATTCCACACTTCTGTGGAATCCTTGGCAGGCAGTGCTATGTTGGCTGTCCCACTTCCAGTACATGCTCAGAAACACTCATAATATGGCAGGGACCTAAGAACATGGATTTGAATCTCGGAATGGATTTGCTAAATGGATTTGTGGAATGTCAGGGGGTTTGTATCTACAGCACCCCCCACCTCCCTCTTTTTCTTCTTTGCAAAAGGAATATGGACTTCGGCAATTCATTTTCTTCCCCTATGTATGAGTTATTCTGCTCTCACTAGAGAGAAATACCAAAGTGAAATCTGTCTAAAACACCAATCAGAATTGGAATAAACAAAAAAAAAAAAATCACAGGAGCAGTCAGAAGGGTGGTTACAGCAGAGAACTAGCTCAGGTCTGAAGTTTGCATCCAGCTGCCTGAGCATTTAAAGAAGTACCAAGCAGCTAATCTCCAGATACATCAAGTTCCTCAACTATGAGGTAACATAGTTAAACAGTGTTTACTGTTCCTGTTTTCAGAAACCTTGGCTAACAAAAGCACCACAAAACCTGATCCTTGTGACAGGGTCTAGGGATGGTGTCTTTTCTTTGGCTGTTTAACTGCAACAAGTGAATATTCATGTCATAAATTTGCAAGGAGAGAACTCATCCTGTTTTGCATTGCAGTACTTTGTGTTTGCAAGCTTCTTTGCATGAAAGCATCTTCTGCATTCTTACAAAGAGGCGAGAAGTGCAAGAAGATCATTTTTACTGTTTCAAGACCGAAAGTTTGTGGCAGAAAAAACCAAGTTCTTGAGCAATTTTGAACTAAAAGCTTTAGAATTTCAGGATTTAAAGTCCAGAACCGTGTGAAACAGAACTTCTGGAACACAACTGTGCAATCTGTGCTCTCTCTGTAGCTGCCCTGCCCGTGCCCACGATCGCTGCAATCGACGGCTACGCCTTGGGCGGCGGATTAGAGCTGGCCCTGGCCTGTGACCTTCGAGTAGCAGGTTTGTGTTGCTCAGTGTAGGAATCCCCTGGTAATTGATGACTGTATTTTAAAGAGAACTTACACACATAACAGTGGATTGTTAATGGAATCCAGAAGCTTGAGAGAAACTTAAACAGTGTGCGTTAGTCCAGAAACTGTGTCATTTAATTACTATTTGGAAAGTAGTTCCTATGCTTAAAAAGTAAAGGCTGATTTTAGATAAGATTAGGATTCCTTTAGAAAATTATTTATTAGTAGAATTAAATAATTATTGTAACTTAATACTGGATCAGCACTTTGTCTAGATCTAACCTTCTCAACTTCAAACAGTTCGGGCTGGAAGAGTTCCTTCTTCTGTTTCCGTGCTTCCATCCATTACATTTTATCTAGTAGGGACCAAAGGTTCATTCTTCAAGCTAAAATTGCTACATTGGGGTAAGCAGACTTGAGATGGACATTGATTAAGTACTGTAGTGTTCAGACTGTCTGGCTACCTGGAGAAATGGAGTTACACTTCAGTATTGACAGTTTTATTGATCAGTTCAATACAGAAAACTTGTAGTTATACAAATCAAAATGTAGCTCACCCTACATTTATTTTTTTAAATGATTTTTTATTTTTTTAATAGCTTCATCAGCTAAAATGGGCCTTATTGAGACCACACGAGGACTTCTGCCTGGAGCAGGTAACCGTCATTAAATCTTAACCTTCATTAAACCTTCATCAATATTCATTAAATCTCACCTTCTTAGCTGTATTGTAAATATTTTGCCATTAGAGTACTGAAGTGTTTTGAATGTAAATCAAGAAGTAGCATCTTACAGTCACGCACGAGATCTATGAATCAAGAGTTCTGTTTCAGACTTGCTCTGAATTTAGTCCCTTTACACCTTTTTCAGCAAAATACTGAAGCCTTTCAGATGCCTCCAAAAACGTTGATATATTCAGCCAGTAGTTATTAAAGAAACATATGATCCCTTTGTTTTTTAAGCCTCCAGGTTTTATAAGGAGACAAAATACTCCAGGGGCATTTGTCAGAAATAGAAAATGGTGTTTTCCCTGTTGTCCTAAGGTGGAACCCAGCGCCTGCCCAGATGTGTTGGAATAGGCCTTGCAAAGGAACTCATTTTCACTGGCAGACAGATTGATGGAGAACAGGCCTTCTCCATGGGGCTGGTAAATCACTCAGTGCCACAGAACAGCGAAGGAGATGCAGCTTACCAGAGAGCTTTATCTCTGGCTAAAGAAATCCTGCCCCAGGTAAGTGCATTGCTCATGGGACCAAGGTAAAGACAGCGTTTGTGCTTCCCTTAAGAGAGAGCAAACAAACACCTGAAATGCCTTTCTCTGAAACACTGAAGTCTTGGTTCCTGATCTTTAAGTCTCTTAAGTCTGTCCCTTATCGTGAATGCAGTTTCTGTAGGAATAAGCATTAACATCCAGCTGCTTAACCCACAGGACAGTTTCACCCCCCAGCTGCAGCCACGCAGACCTGCAGGACACACTGAAACCTCACACTGTGTACAGCTGTGAACTGCAGACAACACCAAATTGATTTTTTAAAAATCAATTAATTACTGCAAATTTCCGCAGACTAAAATTTGGAGCTAGGATAATAACACAACAATTCATCTATTATGAGTTAATGTGAATTTAATTATTTTTAAATACTTGTTGTCGGTTTTGTTTTTTTTTAATAAAGGCACCATTTGCTGTGAAAATGGGAAAACTGGCAATAAACAAAGGAATGGAGGTAATAATTCTTTTTTTTAAATACTGAGGTGAATGAAAAGATGAGCAGCTCTTACAAATTACTACAGTAAAAGTGTTTAGCACAGATGAGTTATAAAAATCTTTCTTTATATCAAGCATTTAAAACCATTTCAGAGGTTTTAAAAATTTTCTTTAAAGATAAAATTAATATGGCAGGATTTTTTTTCTACAGGTGCTAACACTGTAGTTCTAATATTGGAGTGAAGATCACTTACTATGACTGACTGTTTGAGGGTCACTGAGTGCTCTCATAGATTTGAGAGCTATAAAGTAGCTTTGAGGGCTGTACTTCAGACAAATCTCACACCTTTCCTCTCCTTCCCAGGTTGACATTGCATCAGGGATGGCTATTGAGGGCATGTGTTATGCCCAGGTAAGTTGCCTTCAGAATTCATTCCTGAAAGGAACAACTGTATGTTAGTTATAGTATGAGCTTTATAAGTGGTTTCAGGTTAATAAATTCAAAACGATTCCTTCTGTAGTTCCTTGTAGCAAGTTTTGAGATCATGCACCTTCCTCAGCTAATGGAACAATACAGTGTATTACAATACTACAATACAATGTGTCTGTCAGTGTATTTTAAGATGGTGAAGTATGAAGATTATGGAAAACTGTTTTTCTATATAGCTTTATGGTCTTTGTCTTAGATGCTTTGCTTCTAAGTTACACTACAAACAAACACTACACAACAAAGTTACACTACTCTTTTTTCCTAAGTGCAAAACACAGAACTTTATATATCTCTGAAAGAAAAGCAATCTCAGTCTTAGACCATTACTGCCAAATTACTCAGGCCTTAAAAACACACGAGACTTGTAAATGGAAAACATACCTCTTTCTTTTCTTTTCTTTCTAATGCAGAATATTCCCACCAAAGACCGTCAGGAAGGGATGGCTGCCTTCAGGGAGAAGCGACCACCTCGGTTCACTGGCAAATAACACTTTCCTCTTCCCCTTGAGGTTTTGGACATAAAGCACGACTGAAGAGGATCCACTGATTTCTTAGGATTATTTTTATTACACCATTCTGTGCACTTAACTCCTTGCCTTGGACTGCATTTCTAACTACTCCACTGGATCATTTTTCCGTACAGATCTCCAAATAAAGATTTAAATTTGTACCTGATCTTTAAAGCAAGTTCATCTGAAGTCAGGGGTTATGGCTCTCACACAGATGTCAAGTAAGGAATATGGAGAAGTTTTGGCTCACCATAAGCAATTTTTTTTTTAAAAAGGCAGAAAATACTCATCTAAACAGGAAAAACAAACACTGGAGAGAAATTCAATTTATAAAGATGTATCAGTGCTCTTCCAACTGCTTTGACAGAACAAGCAGTACTAGCACAGAACAGTGGCCCTTCACCCCAGCTCTGCTGTAAGTAGTGCAACACCGACTCACTGCAGCCACCTGAACTCACCTCCCTTTGAACCAGTGCTTGAGGAAACACAGTGCCTGTATGTGCACAGATACACGAGGCCATCACATCAGTCTGTGCCAGACACCCTGGGCACATCATCCCTCCCTCACCTGTTTTCCTCTGCTGCCTGACTGGAAGTTGAGGTTATTTTCTCCCTCTGCTGTGAGGTTCTCCAGCACTAAAACATGCCACACAATTCAGCCCTACAGCTGCTTACTTCCCTAGACTGGGGCTTTCAAGCAAAAGTGAATTAGTCAGAAAATGTGGTTTTAGGAAATGCTTTATAGGTTATCAAAATAAGACTCACAAAATGTGGCTTACCACATTGGAACTTCATGCTATGATAGTATCAAAGCAAACCACAGTTTCCCTTGTGCCAAAAGTGTGTGGGAACCTTACCAAATTACACACATACAAATTTTCTGTGTAAAGATCTGCAGAGGTAATGCAGAGTCAGGATCTTCAGCCTTTGCAAAAGATGGCAAATGCTACAGGCGGAACACAAAGTTTAAAAGTTGCTTCCAGAATTATTCTACCGTGGCAGAAAACTCCTGAAGCTGCACAGGAATGTGAAGAGACCTTTCTGTAGGTGGCATATACAAATAGATGTAGTGGATTTACACCTTGTAGGCATGTAGAGTTTTCAGCTTGAAAGAATTCTGCTCACTGATTGCCTGAAGCATGGGGGAGCAAAAGAAAATGGATATTTAGCACCTCTGTGCTTGCTGTTGCAGAACTTCATGAAGTGACTTGTCTCCCAGACATCTGGCCTGATGCCAGCATCATCATTGCATTCTGTGCTGCATGGAGGAGTAGATTATGGGGTTTTTTTTAGTTAAGTTGCTTCAGCAAATTCTCCTGTTACTAGGAAAAGACAGTACTGTAAGGAGAGTTGTCATCTTTATTTTAAAATCTTGTAGCAATTGATTTATATTATTCTATTAACACCGATTTTGACAAGTTTTGAGTTCCATTTCACGTAACAGAAATTCCATAGAAGTCCCATAGCAGACTGGCAGTCCCATGGCAGAAGGGTGGTGGGTAAAAGCCTGTAGGCTGTTTTTAATTTTTAAACCACCTTCACAATTAAAAGCTACAGCCAGCTGAATTTCTGCTGGAATTGAGAAAACTGTATATAATCAGATTCACAGATGAAAATGATACCAGCCAAATTATACTCTTGTACAAAAAACAATTACACAACACTGATTAAATTACTGGATCAGTACCTTTTGAAGTTGCTGAAATACATAGTAATTAGGTTATTGAAGATTAGAGGTGGTGTTTTTATGTGAAGGATGGGAGTTGGGAAGGAAAGGACTTAAAAGTAGTAAAATATGGTCATCATGAAGAAGCCATCTCTGCTAGTAAGCTACCAAACGTAAGTTTTCTTTTTAAATTCAACTACCCAATATTTACAGAAGTCTCTGAATATCAACCAGTTGCCATGGAAATCTGGAGACTAAGCAGATAAACAAAAACAACACCTGAAATTAAATTGACTTTGAATGGACATGCAGTTTGCTTCCATCACTTGCATTGTATCAGGCATCTGTACACTGTGCAGTATGTTTCATTCAACGCATGGTTTGAAACCCAAAGGTAACCAAGAAAGAAATAAGTTGTTACAATTAGCATCTTTATGTAAAATTTCACAATCCACAAAACAATGCAATTGACACAGGGCTTACATAGAACATTGGGTGATATTTTGCACTCACTGCGATGGCTTGGAAATATAATTCACTGCACAATACTGACAGAATATTTACAGAAAATGAGAGCAATCATTAGTCTCTTATAAATAAGGTGACCAAATATCCCAGCCTTCTATGAATACATGCAACCCCCTCCATGATGAAGTCATGTCAATCATTTTGCTCTAATGAGCCTTCTCCTATCCCCATCAGTATTCCAAAAACAAAAGAAAGATATCACACACAACCAAAAGTAGTCACACAACAGCAAAACCCCATTCTTGTTATAAAATTTAAACTCTCAAACATCCTTTTAGTACTGTCTCATTTTAGTTCTGTTTCTACTGATTTACTTCAATGGGTTCCCCTTTCCCTGAATGTGATGCTGGTCCCCACATCGACAGGAGCAGGGAGGACTCTGGAGAAATGTAAAAGGCATTGTTCCAGCAGTAAGGAAAACAAAAGAACATGGCTTGCAGGCAAAAGGAAAAGGAAGCTGAAGACCCCATTTGGATCTAGAAGGGCTAAGAGACAATGGACATTTTGGTCACCTTAGTTACAAGTCTCTGTCACCTGCATGCATGGACTTTTGTTTTAAACTGTAAGTGTTGATCTCACAACCACACACAGTTCTATTCAAACACCAAACTGGTGAACAGTGTTATGAACAGCAATCACAGGGATGGAATAGCCTTTTCTCCCAGAAGTCACAAAACAAGGTACTCCTTGAAGTCTTCTTTTCAGCTGTGCATATTGATCTGTACAAGTCCCATCTCCTGGTAGCCAGCACTAACCCTACAGGCATGACCAGCTCAAGCTGTGACCCTTTACAAGTTGTGTACGAGGTTGCCATTAAAGGTGACACTCAGCAAGGTTACCACACATGGTTTGGGTACCACAGTTACCAGCAAATCACTTTAATGGTGACCAATATATTATAAGTTACTCCAACTACACACATATCAGAGAGGATTATTACAGAGACAATACTTTACACTCCTCTACCTGCAGCTTTCAGTTTGGTTTGGTTTGTTGCTGTTTCCTACATGGTGGTGGTCTCCCATGGCGCATAATGTGTTTTTCTAAACTATCCAGGATGGCAATAGCAATCCTTTGGACATGGGGATCAGTGTGGACATTTTCCTTGATGTTGTACAAATGCTGCAAGCCACCTTCTTCAATTAACATGCTGCAGTATCTGGCAGCTGTAAAAGGATTATAAAAAGGGAATTAAAAACAGAATTATCTAGGGTAAAGGTAGCAGATACTGTAAACACTGATTCAAATCCACTCTTGTCTCCAGGCAGTATTTAAGACACTCCCTGAAGTGTCCACAGAAGTGCATCAGTACTTTAACAAGTGACAACACAACAGAGTTATTTGGGCAGGACTCCAGTTGTAATCAGGTCTGTTACCACGTCTGTCTCAGCTGACTGGAAAGTGCCCTGTAATACGCACAGTATTCTCTCTTCCCACCACCTCCTCTGTGTACATTTAAAGTGCATATAAACCAGAAGAAATGGGAATTAAAAGCACTATAGTGTCTGCGAGTATCCAGGTAAAAATTAGTACCCTTCCCAAAAACCTTGGTACAGAACAGCTACCAAAAATGGTATCAGATATAATACATCACTTGTCCAGGCTTGGAGAGTGAATACAAACTAGCTCCTTCCAACAGTTTGCCAAATATATTGATGGTGGCCTTTCATTAGTTATAAGTTGCTATAAATGCCTTTTCAGGGTTTTTTCCACTTACATTCTGGAATTCATTAAGTTGAAATCACACCTCCATCAGCTGCAGCATTATTAAGAGCACGGAACAGCTATAAAAAGAGCTGTATGGTGAATGTAATGTGCAAGCTCCAGAAGCTGTTATGGAAAGGTCAGGATGACTGTAATGCAATCCACAGGGCATTACCTCAGATGGGCCCAATTTCACCATTCATCTCAGGGATGCAACACCAGACTTGTTTAAATGCTGATGTTGAGCATTCACTGGGGGGATCACATTTACTGCAGTGCTACTAATATTTTAGTTAGGTTACCTCATTGAGGTGACTATGACATAGACAAACAGCAGAAGGAGAAAAAATATACAAAAAAATTTAAACCAATTACTTCTAGACTATTTTACACTGTCATCTATAGGAGTGGGTCAAAATAAAAACCATCTCCTCTCCAGGACTACTAAAAGCTTTCTCGGTGCCAAGCACCAAAAGCTGAAGATTTACCTCCCAAATACATCTTCATATTTCAGAATTAATCACATTTTCCCTCAGAGTAGGTTATTACATTTGCTACCAAACATTTGGTTTCTCTGCAACTTTGTCCAGAAGCTGCTGGCATCAACTACCATCAGAACTAAACTTGTCTGATGTTCTGTCTTGGAATTCTGTCTTGGCCTCAAATCAAGAGTAGGCCAATGTGAACCTCAATAGCATGTTAAAAAGCTCAGAGGTAAGGGCAGACAAAATACCAAAAATATATAGAATAGGACAACACTAAGTTAACAGGACTGAGGGAGAAAGAGACATTACAGGGCCTTATTTAAAATCCCTTATCCAGGGTCTGACCAGTAAAACAACTTTGTCAGAACAGTCTGACTTCAACGTGAGAACCCTCACAGATTTCTGGACAGTACCCTGGGAACAGTGGCTCATTATATTTATGAGCTCTATGAAGAGCAGCAAAACAGTGCTCTGTGTGCAGTTATATATTATGTCATGTTATTGGTTGGTCCTGAATAGATGCCTTATCACTGCAGAAATAGTGATTTATGGGACAGGGATAAACTAGCCTAGATATGCTGCCATCAAGGAGATTGAAAACTGGCACAGAAAACACTTTCAATACTTCAGAAGAAATCTGCTTTATCGAGACATATTCATGCCAAAAATTTCTCTCAAAAAAAACAAAAAACAAAAAGAATTAAAAGCCAGGAAGGTTTGTCCCCTCCTACATTTAGGTATGGCTGGGGGATTTATTTCCTTTTCCAACACTTGTGCATTACATCAAATGCTCTCAAATCATTCTACTTCTCATTCTGCAGATGGGAAAGACAGATTAAGAAAGTGACCTTTATGTCACAGCAAGTTACTGCAAAAAGACAATTAGAGATGAGGATTAACCATAGCTTCTGTTCCCATAGTAAGACACTGCTACCTGCCATGGTCATTGTTCTTAATTTAAAAGGAAATTGTTGCACATCATTAATATTTGCATATTTTATTTGAGTAAGAACACATGTGCAATCAAAAAATGTACTTAAATCTGAACAAATCCACATTTTGGAATTAATACTATGCATCTAACTGTAAAATTCCAGTAAATAAAAGAGATGTAAGGAACTTTTACTACTTTCTTTCTGCCCCATTTAGCCAAGCTTCAAATGTAGTTTCTCCAGAGGATTAGGAGTGAATACCCTAGAAATGCTTATTTTTTCCCACTTCATGCTACTGAATAACACATTTAAAAAATGAGAATTTTAAGGGTAATATTCTCTCAGTACATACGATTTTTGCTGCAGACATGCTGCATGGCCCACACTGCCCATAACTGGACACCAGGTGTCATGAAACAGCCAAGTAGTGGAAAAAATGGATTGAAAGACCTATTGAAAAAAAAAAGGAGAGAAACAGTTAGTTGCTTTACTATTAGATATTATTACCTCAGAGGTCACATGTCTGCTCATTCAGCCATATGTTAACTACAGGAGACATTGATAAACATTAAGAGGCTGGTCTGCTGCATCTAAAACTCATTTAAGATAATTACTAGCAAAAATCAGACATAGTAGACACGTGGTATGCCTTTTTATTTTTCATTTTTCAAATTCTTGATAAATCGATAAGACAACAGTTACCTGTAAGCCACCATCTCACAGTCTGGGGTTGGCCAATTCAAAATGGCAGTATGCTGTAAAATACAGAACCAAGAACACTGATTGTTAAATACAAACACTGAAAAAATTATAAATGACTATGATAAAATTCACCATCATTTCTGTACCAGCTGTTCAAGGAGAGATGTCCTCTGGCTACGACTTAATGTCCAGGCCTGCTCTCCTCGAGATATCAGATGAGCAATAATCCCTGCTGCAAAGTAGCTGACTTCCACCTCCACACTGTGCAACAATTTACTGATGTGGTCTATGAAGTCCTTCCACATTAATTCAGAATGGAGCTCTTTAACTTCAGCTATGTTATTCTGGAATGGAGAAATTAATAACAAAAGAGAGAAAATGTCAATAGAAAGACGGTGTGAGGGAGATGAACTTGACTTATATTGTGTGAGTAGACACATAAATACTCAGATGAGATCTCTCTACATCCAGCTAACCACCACACACCAAAATACTACTTTTGCTTTAGGAAACTTTTCCAGTCTAATGCAGAAATTTCCTTCAAAACAAAGAGGTTTTTTCTTGAGTGATTCTGTGCCATTAACATGTAGATTACACTAAATCAAAGGCTGGTTTTGGCATTCTCAAGCACAATTTCAAAAAATTTCAGCAGTGCAAAATTCTGCATTCCACTGACTTTCAACCTACTTTTTGCATTTGGACTCATGTGAAGCCTCACTCTCCTTTCTTAAAAACTCTTTATTTACTGTAACCATCAATTTCAATATAACTCTTGAAGAAACATAGAACAGTCTAAAAACATGTCAATTGTGAATAATACACACTATAAGGATTAAAGAAGAACATAAAAAATACTAGGGAGTTTTTCAGATCAACATAGGATAAAAAAAAAAACCCTTTCAAAACTAAAATTTTAAAGTATATATTTCAGACTTTTTTTTCTTTTTCAGCTCACCAAAAGTCCAAGAACTTTCTGCTGGATGGATGATTCAGATGGAAAAGACTGTGGATAAAAGAAACAAACAATGGGTAAATGTTTATGCTTATTATTGAAGCAGCTTTATTTACAAACCTGTGTTGATAATCCACCACCAAGCTCCCCCTTCTCACCTCTAAAACTCTCATGAACAGTTCTAGCCCTTGATTTTCAATAAAGTGCCGACATGTTGTTGGAGATTCATCTGTGAGGTTCCAAAGTGCGCTCAGTGTGAACTTGAGGGTGGTATCTACAAGATTCTGATTTGTTTTCTGTTTAACTATTTGTAGAAGTTGCTGGGGGGGAAAAAAATTCAAATATCAATATATGTACTAGCTCCTCTTCTTCCTTCTGCACCAACTGGGCAATGCATAGCTGTCATTTTTAAGCAGAGTAAAGATCTATATGTTTAGACTCAAACTATACAAAATAAAACAGCTATTAAACTTTTTACCTCCCCTCTGAACGTGGTTGCCTGTTAAGGGAACTCCTTTGTTTTCACAGCTATTACATGTCTAGGGCTATTACAGATGGCACAAAGCCATCCACAGAACTCTGAACCTTTACAGCAGTATTTACTTCAAATATTCTCCTTCTGAGCATTGTTCACCTTAAACAATGAATTTCAAATCAACGTATGTCTTGCTATTTTACTTTGCATTAATTGTGTGAAGTTTTTCTACTCTGGCTTACCTTCTAAACAATTTTCACATGAATACATGTTAATACGTTCTTAGAATTTTATCTCTTTATGTTTACTTTGTATCTTCAGGAATACTGCTAGTGTGAACAGCTGGGATGGCAGGAAAGTATCTGACTTACCCTAACAATGAAGAGTTCTGCACCAAGTTGAGCTGTTTGCTCTGTTGAAAGCTGGAAAAAACCAAAACCAAATCAACAACTTTTCAGACTTGAGAAATGTTATCCTATTATCTCAAAGCTTAATTCCATACCTTTGCAGCAAGAATGGAAATTATGGCTACAGCCATCCTTTGCATGTTTTGATCTTCATGATTACACAGCCACTGCATTACAAGTTTGGCTGCTTCAAACCTGGAGGTTAAAAATAAAATAAATTTTCATAAGTCTCGTAAGACTTAGTAAAAGAAAGATGTACACAGACAATGGAAGTATGCTCCATACCATAAAAAAGTAGAAAGACACAGTGAAATTGGAGTTACTGTATGAGCCTCTGTCAGATTTAGGCAATTGACCTAGGGTCTCTGACTTCTAATCATGTATCAGAGTGCACAGGAATTGATTTCAAGGAAGGAAGAAAAATTTGGCACAATCTTCTGAAACATCAAACCATCACACTTCAAAGTATTCGACAAAACATTTGAGTAGAAAAACGTCTGCAAAAAGCAACCCCAGAGAAATGCTGACTTCTGTTACATTGACATATACTCAATGGTATATATGTGGGTCAACAGGCCTAAAACAATATAGGCCAGATAAATTCAGCACACTGGAATGATTTAAACTGAGCAAAACTGGGACCAGAAACAAAGCTTCTGAAGAAAAATATTCTGCAATGCTACAACTCATTTTAACTGACATCTAAAACTTGCCTGTTAAATGGGACATCCTGAAGGATTCTGTCACTGCATAGTGAAAGAAGGCAATTCTTTTGCAGCTGTGAGAAACGAAAAATAATTGTTTCATCAGAAACACGTATATTTCAGAACACTTTCTCGCTATGAATCATTAAACATTTTTCCATGGGGTCCTGGGATGTGGAGGAACCTTTCGTTAAGACCCACAAGACAGAGAATCCCAGAGAAAGCAGAGTTTTGCCTCGTACCTGCTGATGATTTGGGAAGTGCTCCATGGCCTTGAGGAGCAGGTGAGTGACGTCTGCCAGGAGCCGCACGGGCATTCCGGCCGCCAGGTCCTGCTTGGTCAGGTTGAAGACGCAGGCGCTCGCTGCCAGCTGCACGGGCAGGTTCAGGGGGTGGTTCCTCATGCCGATCACCACCAGCTGCAGCACAGCAGTTTGGCCCACGTTAGCTGCTCACACATTTGCACACAGACCCCAAGAACAATCTGCCTCCTGCTCGAGGCCACAACAGTGACTCAGAGCACCCAATTTCTGCCTCCCTTGTACTGGAGTGAGAAATCCATCTGGTGTGATTTTAGTTCTCAAGGAATGACATTTCCTTCTGCTCAGTGATTCAATGCTGGCAACTTCTACTGCTCCAAGTCCTTTTGCACAGCTTGTAGCAACCTCTCAAAGAGGCTGCACAGATTGCAAGAAATTCCTAGAAAGAGCCAGGCTGGGATAAAATCACCAAACCCTTTCAGAAGTGAATGAAGCAGGACAGTTTCTGCAGTACAACGATAACAATGTAGTGGCTTGTTGTTTGGTGATGAGCCATTTCAAATCACATCCTGAGCTGCTAGGTCAGGATAGATTTTTTGCAGCTTCTTCCTGAATTATGTTTTTGGCTATGTAGGTTGATTGTGATCTCACCTACTAATCACCTACTAATAATATTTTTCTTGTTGATTATTGACTGGCAAAGTCTTTTTGACATTGACACCAGCAAATTTAAGGCCACTTGTTCAACAACAAAGAGGATAAGAAAAATAAAACCTGTGTGTCCTACTGGTGCCTCTTTTCAGGGTCACAACTAAAACCATCTCTGGTGTTCTAGACATGGTAAGATAACGCCTAGAATGGATTTGTAAGGAAGTTTCCAGGTTACAGCCCCATACAGAACACTAATGATATCCATTCACTTGTTACCACACTGGAGGGTGACAGCAGAGAAACTGTCACTGAATTCCTTCCTTATTATTACTGTTTTGCGAGCATCAGCAGAAGGCACTGCTGTGTCTGGTGAATAAGACTGGACAGACCTTTGATTTGAACCCAAACAGACATGATCTAATGACAGAATTCAGCACCTGAAGAGTATTTCATATCATATTCAAAGTTACGTGAAAAAATTAATTTACATGCTACTAAATTTAGATAATTTACATTAGTACAGAACAATTTTACCTAACATAAAACACTACAGGGCATCTTCTACATCACTCTTGTATTTTCATTAAACATTACAATTTTAATCTTACAAAACACAACCAAAAACGTAAAAGCTTATAAACTAATTTATACCAGGGTTTTGGGGATGAGCTCAGGAACAACGCACAAGAATGATCAAAACTATTATTTTACCTTTAAAATTTCAGGCTTAGTTTTTTCCATTACATGTGTCAGGCTGAATAAATGGAAGAGTGCTTCTCTCACAAAGAAGGCCCGTTCACTGTAACGCTTCAGTGCTTCCGAAATCTGAGTTTCATTTGCTTCTCCTGACACCTGTGAACACAGAAATAATCTTTAGTTCAAGATGTCACAATTTTACTTTCAAAGTTTCATTCTCTAAAAATGCAAAGCTGCAGTTTCAAAGGCAGTGATTTGGCCAAGTCCTTCAGTAAGCAAATGATTGCCGCCCTGCTGTATTTTCCATTTAATGATATTTTCTCTGTTTATAACTGTAAGTTGTAAAACTGGAAATGGATTGTTCCTCAGTCCTACTATTTAATCAATCATTGCTGCAATCATTGCTTTTTAAAATTCTCAGAGTAGCATGCAGACCTTGTTCTACTTAACGTGGCACATACAAAAAAAAGCAAAAGGTTCATAGAATAAAGTGTCACATTCTCTGCATCCAGTATTGTATACAGGCATATTTCTTTGAAACTTGTGAGATCAGGAATCTATTACAGCCTGAGAGAACTGATAGCATCTTGGATTTTGTTTTATATTCTCCACTGATTAGAACAGGACAACCCTGTTTACTGACACGTTGTGCAGCCAATTAGACACTACATGAAAAATTTCCACTTGACTTCATGTTCTCAACTATAATATCTGCCCAGTGTTCATAATCAAATTTCACAGGGCTGCTGTAAAGACAGTAATATTTTACCTCTGCTGTTTACATGAGTGCTGTGTCTTGTTCATTCTTTAGCAGTATCTAGACTAAGCAGTTGAATATTTCAGTAGAGTTACTAATGAATTTAGGTCACCAAAAAAAAAAAAAAAAAAGGAANAAAAAAAAAAAAAAAGGAAATAATGCAAACTGCATTTTGCTAACCACACCGCCACAAGTCCATTGTGACTTTCACATTACTAGAACCTTCTTCCTTCCTGCCTTTTCATGGCACAGACAATTTGATGAAGCATATATTCTGAGCAGCAGGGATTACATTGTATTATTTTATACCAAACATGAGGTATAACCTCCTGATGTTGTACTTCATCACACCAAAGGGGAACTTGCTTTCTCCAACTCCAACTATGCATTTCAAAACTCAGACACTTCACTATCAGCTGTGACAGTTAAGTACTCAAGAGACCTGGCCCTTAACAACTGTCAAATGCTTCAGGGGAAACAAAATACAAAATTGTGTAGCTGTGTTACTCCACCTGTGTATAACAAGTGCATTCCAAATTTTAAAACTGAAGTGGAAAACTCAACTTGCACAGGAGACAGACTAAACTATGGACACATTCGGCTCTCTTCCTCATTCCTTCTGCACGTCTATCATCCTCAAGGCACAGCAGAAAAGAAAACTCAATGTCAAAGATGATATACCACTGACATGTCTAAAACATCTTTTTTTAAATTAATTCTAACTCGCTCATTCTCCAAAAACTGCATTTGGATTCTACAGAACAGGGAATGATGTCTTGTTTCCTGGCTATAAAAGATAAATAAATGCACTTCAGAAAACATCATCTCATCCTAAGGGGCTAAATAATTGAGGGTTTGTTCAAGAAGAGGAAGTCTTTCATCCTAAGTTATTGCTTCTTAGGTGTTGTATTCACCACCAGAAGACCTTTCAGGATGGGCAGAAATATTTCAAGAGGAAATAGCAGTGGTGATGGAGCATAACAGCAGCTGAGTTATTCAGCTTTATTGTATCTGCTGTGTTAATCACGACCTGCTCAAAGCTTATGCAAATTCTACCTCCACCCCTTACACATTGCTGACATATGCTAGATACTGTCTGGAATCCAGAGAATATTATCCCAGTAAGTGACTTCAGACCAGACAAAGTTCAGCCCTCTCAGATATGTTAAATCAGGATCTAAGGTTTGCTAAAAAGGCACAGAAAAAAGATGCTTCTTACAAGTATATGTATATATACAGTATTATGTAAATTTAGCAGTTTGTGTCAAAATTAAGTAGGAATTTCACCTAAAGCCAGTAATTACAATAAACAGTTTAAAAAAATGAACCTACAGCCTCCTTCTGAAACACATACAGTTGTTACAAATGATTAGCTCTATTTTGCCTGCACATTGTATTTTTTTCAGTGAAATTAATTCCCCCCACTTAACCTTCAGGTTTCCTTCTCCTGTTAGGAACTCTGAGTAGCCGGCATCGGTAGCTAGCAGTCCTACAAACTGCATC
Organism: Oreocharis arfaki; assembly: GCA_013398015.1. NCBI lineage: Eukaryota > Metazoa > Chordata > Aves > Passeriformes > Paramythiidae > Oreocharis > Oreocharis arfaki. Next base: position 658,275 of record VZRR01011764.1, read on the forward strand.
GTGGGCCGCTGCAGAATGAATGCTTGTACAGCTTTATCTGTGACATGTTTTCTTCCAGAAATGTCCAAAGACACAAGGTTAGGCAAGATATCTTTCTGTTCCAGTAAACGAAGAGCTATGTCTGATGTGAACTGTTTGTCATCCGAAATATCAAGGTGATTCAGGTATTTTAGTTCTCTTATAACATCCAGAATCTGGGTTGTGGTCATTTTCAAGCATTTCAGGTGGTGCATGGTCAAAGACTTGAGCCGGTCTTTGCAGGTGAGGAGTGCTGTTATGTCAGTGACGGAGGTGTTGGATATATCCAGACTTTCCAACCTGGGAAGTGAAGCAACATCTGCCAAGTCCTCGTTGTAGAACAGCACGTTGGTGATGCTCAACGCGCGGAGCCCGGACAGCTGACTGAAACACCTCTCGTAGGGGTCTTCCAGAGAAAGAGTCAGTGAGTTCAGCACCAGGCACTGCAGATTCTGCTGGATCCACTTATTGCTGCCCAGTCCACTGATAATGTCTGTGATTGTTATATCTGCATTCACCCCCGTAGCATCGAGCTCCACCAGCTTGTGATGGCAGAAGGCTTTCCTGAAAGCCACGGCTGAGATTTTGGCTTTGCGGATACAGGCTCGTTTCAAGCGCATCTGGTTGCCTCGGAAGATGCCCACGGTTCCATCATTCAGAAGCCCTGTTGAAAAACAGCATCAGTGCTTGGCTGCAGTGTTACACAACACCACTTTGACATCAAGAACCCAAAGGGTACAAAGTGTTAGCAGAGAAAATTAATTACAAAGTCGTTTGCCTCGGATCATTATGCCACCGATCCCAAAATCTTACATTTGAGATTCTACTTTGAAGATTATGATGTCACATTTGGAAAATTCCAGGTTTAAGAATAGGACAGATAAATTAAGAAGCAGTAAATGCAAGTTACCTGTTTAGTTCAGAAAGTGGAACACACAATAAATAAAATATGGGTATGATTCAAAACCAATCAGACTGCTGCCCTCATTTGCTGTATTTTTCTTACTGAACTGGTTAGAACTGTGCTAAAAACAGAATTTCAAAATTTCTGAGTGTAATTCTCCTCTGGCCACAGTTCCATTAACCTCAAGATTGCACCACCTATCAATGACCTATTCTCATCCTGCTTTAACTAAACAATCTAGCATTTGATTGAATTCATAAGTAGGATCAATATTAAATTAAGCTAATTAAGTCCTATACGAAGAAGGTAGGAGTGTTGCTCAGAAACAAGCTGAATGTGAGAAAGAAACCTAAGAAGTGATTCAAAGAATAGAAAGAGGAGGGCAAGGAAAGGGTGGGAAGGAGAAAAAGACAGCAATGAAAGAAAGAAAAAGCAACAATCTTGTTTAGTATCTTTTTACTCTGTAGAAAGAAAGCATAAGTAGCCTTTCCTTGCAAAACATCCTAACTGAAACAACACATTGAGTTCCCTGCATGGAATTATCAAAAATGCATTAAATATACAAATATGAAATCTTGGTGTCTTATCAACAGAAGCATTACAAAAAGCCATGAGAAGGGTACAGCTGCACAAGCATCCACAAAAAAGGAGTAGGAAGAACATGTCCTAGTTTTGCTCTACAAGGTTATAAATGTCAATACTCCTGGCTTTTAATCTCGTATCTTCACACAACCAAGAAAATTAAATAAAAATGCAATATATTTGAATAATAATATCATTGCCACCATAGTTTGGATTTAATCCATGGGCTAGTAATTGCCTCTGTGACGATGGCAAATTAATATTAAGATTTACAGACCTTTCTAAGGAGCAAATGGTTCAGGCATTTCTGACCAAGTAGTCAGCAAACTACTTTCCTCTTTTGTGGGGAAAGCAAAAATATAGGATGAAACAACTGCTATGCAGCAGAAAAAGTAAAAGCAATAAATATAATTACAGTTTGGTTAAAGTATCACTAAATTACTTCTTCATTTTTCCTTATCTCTTCATTTAACGACCAAAGCTCTCTCTCTTAGCCACACCGTGTTTACCTGCCACGCACTTTTTTCCATCCTGCACTCTGTGTGTTTGTGATATTTTGGTGTCTGGAAGTGTCTTCACCAGTGCCAGCACTCATAATAAGTTTCCGGTAATTAGGTTTCCTTAAATCTGATTTCTTGGGACTACTCTAAATAATTCCTTGTCAGAAAGAAGTGTATATTAAAGATTAAATTTTTTTTTGAGCTTGTCTATTTTTAGGACCATTCCTTTGTTATTTCTGGCCAGACCAACTTGAGAACACCAGAATACCTCCTTTTGCCCAGGAGGACCCAAATAAAATCTGCACATATAGAATAGAGTACTTGGTCTGTTTACAGTAATTTTTCTAGTGTCATGTCTCATTTTTTAACAGAAGTCTCCAGGATATCAAGGAATGGGTCTCTTACCTCTTCTCTAGCATAAACTGTACATTCATTTTTTCACGGTAAGAAGTTTTATTATACAAATTTTATCATGCTTAAAGCAAGCAAACAAGAGGGCAGACCTCTCCTCAGAGATGTGCTGACAGAGAACCAGGAAGCCAGAACACAAAATGTAAGAATACCATAAGGTGTTTATACTACTCTAAAACCGAGTGCCTTCAAACAAATAGTCCTATTTCAATAAAAGTGTTAAAAGAAATGAGAAACTGTTTTAATGAATCACAAGGTTATTTTCTAGCTTCATTACAAGGGCACACAGTTAAAAAAAATCAATTAAATGCTCTTCAAGAGATATTCTTGCAAGTAGAATCAATTTTTTTGTTGTTGAAGAGACCAAAAGAAGATTAAAGAATATTCAATTAAAGGAACATTAAAATCATAAACCAAGACAAAGAACTTTCTATTTAGATCTATGTGGCAACGCAAAGCTCAGCCGAAGCTGTGAAAAGCAAAAATAACAAAAATTCTCTATTAACAGATTACAGAACACAGTTTTAACAGCTGCAACAGCAGATTCTACTAGAAAACACAGCAGAACTGCAGTGTCACATTCCAGTGAAATATTTTCACCAATGACCCACAAATGATTGTTTTTACCATGAAATGCCATCGTCTGCAGCAGTCGATCTGCCACTTCTTGAGGGAACATTCCTGGCTCCTGCAAGCAAAATGTTCCATCTTGCCTTTCTGTGCAGAACTTCTCTAGGTTGGCAGTCAGGAAATTCAAACAGATATCAAGTAAAGAATATGGAGAAGCTTCCTCCTGTCATACGCAAAACACAATGAAACAAAGGAGATTTAGTCAAGTCATTCTTTCTATGAACTTTCCATTACTCTATAATGTCTTTTTTGTTAGTCTGGCAAATATTACAAGAGGAGATGTCTCCCTCAGAGGCACACAAAGTCAGGTCACACAATGAACTGGTCAAACTGATGGGAGCCTCCTTCCCCTGTCACCCCCAGAACCACACTCAGTCACATCTGCTGTGCTTGAACCCTACTTGTGTTCCCAGAGGAAGAAAAGCAATTGCTGAAAAATAATTTTAATTTATGTCTACTGGGAATTAATCAATCAAGACAGACTGAAAGAGGATTTAAAAATCAAGTTTTACTTCTGGATTTAAAATATTTCTTTTCATCTTTCATTTAAGTCAACCCATATTAGAAATCTACTACCAACCTAGACAAGAAATGAAGATACTGCAGATAAATTGCGGATATAGGAGCAATTTTTGATACTGAAAAGGGCAGCTAGAGCTTCAGACCAAAAAAAGGAAACCCAAAAAGAACTGGTTTCATTCCAAATCTTGTGCAGCAACAAACTAACATCTTTTACAGTAATCCTTTTCCTCCTTCCAGGCACTGTGCACCTGGAAATCATCTACAGCAGAAGTCTGGCTACAAAGGACAAGGCAGAATATAAACTTGATCTTTTCCCTCAGAGTTTGAGATCGTACACTGATACATGAAAATCTCAAAGGGTTTTTTTATTCCATGTCTAATAAAAACCCACTGTTTTCAGCCACACAGATTAATCAACATAAAGAATGACTCTCAGCACTGTGAATCATCCCCAGCACCACACAAAAGAAGGCCGAGTGACTGGTACATACTCCCCCAGACAATATTGAAAATAACAGCATCAACTGTTGTCAGATCTCATCTGCAGGAAAAATAGTAGCTTTCCTTTTATATTGAAAGTTCTGGATCATTTCACCTTTCTTTCCCAGCTCTTTTAACTTCTGTTGCTTTGCTTGCCTAATATGCTGATCATAGCAGTACTGAAATATGTAAAAGGTTATACAGAAGAGATAAAAATAAGTTTACAGAGATAAGTCTTCTAAAATAAGGTGCACATATTTGATGACTGGGAGGTACCACATTAGGGCAAAGACGGAATAGAGCCTATCTTTAATCAATCATGTATGGACAACAATTACAGACTGCAGTTTAATAGCTCTTGAAGACCTAAGTACAGGCTTGGGAAATAAAAACTCCAAATTATTCAAATGCAAGCTCTTTCTGTAGCTTTTGACACGCAACTTTCATTCCTTTAACGCAGTTTTGCTAAGTGCTTACGTTTCACTATCTTTTAAGCTTTATTATTACATTGTATTGTTGCAAAAAGAGGAGTTACTTTGTGATGCAACTTGCTCCCACACCAGAAAACTGCAATTTTGGCTGCCTCCAATCTTAAACTGGTAAGAAAAGGAAGGACAGATTTTGGAATTGCAAACGTCTTTTGTTTCTTTTTGTTTCTTTGTAGTGTGCAACGATGTCTGATTATTTTAAAATAGCACATTTTTTACATGAAATGGGAAAATTTTCTTTTAAACTTGAAATCAATACAAATACCCAGGGCTTATATGACAGCTGATGAGTCAAACAAAAATCAGAATCCTTACTCAAAGGTATACGAAAATCATTCCCACTGAAGCAAAGACATCCACATCTCCCATTAGATCTTGTGTTTCTAATTTGATGCTCAAGGATGACAAAACCAGAATACTGGCTCTCTTCATTCCTCCTGGAACTGTTCCTTCCTTTCTGCCAGAAAGGCTGAAACACTTTTATGTATCAGTGAGCAAACTCCAATGAGAATTTTTAGCCCTGTAGATAGGCCACTGGCATATGACTCAGAAAACTATTTTTTCAACCAGTACCTCTGAGTGGCCAATTCGTCCTTTGGAAATGCTGGGTTAATTTTTATATAATCCCTTTGGAAGTTCATACAGGGCATCTCCATGTAAAAAAGGAACAAAAACCACAAGCAGGATCAATTACACTCGCAAACAACACAATTTCGTTTTTTATTAACTCCAGTCATTCCAGTTACAGGAGACATTCGTAATATTTCTTCAACTTGCTGCCAAAAAGCTGAGGAAACACCCCAAACAAAGGCTCCTGAGGTAACCCGGGCAGACAGGCAAAATGTTTTTATCTGTACCTAATAAAGTCCACTGACAAGCATCCCAAAAACAATTTCCTACACTGTCAGCTACTGAAATAGAACAGCTCAAATGCAGTCTGGAAGCCTCTTATATGAGCTGGAGGCATTCCTTTTCACTTCTCTTTACTTAAAGACAATATTGCCCAGTTAAAGTTGTATTTAAGCTCTTAGAAGGTCAGAATTTAAGTGGTTCCTTTCTCTAGCTCTGCTTTCGAATGTTGGGTTGAGGACAAACCTGGCATTTGTTTTCAGATCACTTTCTGTCTAATGAGATATCACAAATGTGTGTCAACCATAGCATAGCATTTAATTTTTTTTTTAATTTAATAAACATCACCCATGAGTTTTTGAATAGAACTTCAATTATGCTATCTTAATTTTTCATAGTCATCTTAATTATCTGATACTTCAATTAACCTCACAGTTTCTTTCATTCTATCAAATTAATTGAGTAGCCAGGAAACAAATACAAAAATTAATTCCCCAAAACACAGAATTATGCATTTCATGATGCAAGCTGGGGTGCCTTCATTAACTAAAACATATATTATGAGAGTAATGTGACACATCTAAAACCTAGATAGCTTACGGAATAGCATAAAAAGTAGAATAATTGCAATTAGATGGGCTTTTAAAGGCTTCTTTGAATTAATTATTTTTTGAAAAAAAAACTTTTTAAGTGCTCAACATAATCAAGGCAAACCAAAAGTGTGCAGGGGGATGGGGTAAACTGCCTGGCTACTGGCCTCTAACAGTAATCCAATACAGTGGTGAACTGAAATGCAAAACCTGCTTCAACTTGATGTTACCAGTTCAGCTTCAAGCTCATGCCAGGGCAGCTGGAAAGGTTCTCCCAAAGAACATTATCCTTCACATTTTCTTTTGAGAACTCCATGAATCAGCTTTAAATACCACTAGAATATATTTAACATATATTTTAAAGTGCAGTCGAAAGGCAAAAAGAGCTTAAGGCGACATCTTAAAGCACCGGGAATAAGTTAGAGATTCTTAAGCCTAACATTACAAGCCCAGATGAACTGGCTGAGTGTGAGTACCAAAACAAAATCCTGTTTATACAACAATACCTTAAAAAACCAAGAAACAGGTATAACTGCTGGTTTTTGTCAGTAATTACAATCTAGCTTTGCAAAAAAAGCGCCCCCAAAATTCCACTGCTGTGTGGGCCTTTTTCGCTACAGGGATTGTGATCCCACCAACTCCAGCCTGACAGACTCAGTTCCTACAGGCTCCACTTCTCAGACTCATTAAAAATCAAATCTTTGTTTTTCCATCAGTAGTGTTTTGTTTTGGTTGGTTCTTTTTCACCCTCAGTAAACCAGTATGTAACACAGGAAGACAAATACCAATTTCATCTCTAACAGAACCGTGTCTATGATGTGCTCCCCAATTTTTACACCCAACTGCAGACTCAGTATGACAAACCCCAAACATGCAACGTCTCTGTAATCCAGACCCACCTGCTTTTCCCTCTCTGAATTCTCAAAGGAGGAGACAGGTACAGGGTTAGGGACTTTTCAATTCGTGGCAGTCATTTCTCTCAAAACATTAGCAAAAAATAAGAGGTAATTTAGAGCCTCAATCTTTGGTGTTGGATGTACCATATTTTCCAGCTGTTTTCTGCCTCTCCACAGCCCCAAAACTTTACTTACTTTCTTAAAATGAACATTCTTAAAACAATTAAGAAATAGCAACTCAAGCAACAGCCATCAAAATTTTTCTGAGTGCTAATAAAGGAAAGCCAGTGAAAAATAAACAGTTTCATGATTTATGCTACTAAGAAAGCTTTATGGTTATCCTATTTAAATTAAGTTAAATGTAATTAAACAGAAGTAGATGATTTACTAGCCAGGTTCAAGGAAGGATTATGCTCAAAACTCCAATTTAACGTTAACTGTTCCGGCACAAGAAGTGGGAACACACTGATTAAAGCTGCTACAGATACAAAGTCAGCAGAGATCGCAAGAGGTCTAAAATTAAACAGTGCCACATTAGAACGGCATAGTAAGGCCACTTATTTCAAGACTAATATCAAGAACTTCATATACGAGTTCATCATTTAGAAATGATAGAGAGTAGAACCAGAGTGGTGTGCTGAACCAGAAGAAAACAAGGTGAAGCAGCGAAAAAAGGTGGCAGGAGAAGCATTTAAAAAAAAAAAAAAAGGAGGAAGTATTAGGTCATTTTCAAGACACTCAGGAGATCCCACAGGGGTATTTATGTTAAGAGACACCTTCATCATTTCAGTTTAAACCCAACAGCTACTAGAATGCTCTGGGGAGGAAAAGCACGTCGGGAATACGACATAAACCCAGCTCTTCTTAGCTAGAAGATCAAAAGGTGAGAGATACAAATGCTACCTATAAATATATACAGGACAATTAATATAAACTATAGATGGAAAAAAGCCATTAAGGAGAAGCACACTGCAAGCACAGCAACAAAGGTACATAGAAATGCCATGAACTGGAAGTTTTGCCATAAATTTAGACATCCGTACATAGTTAAACAATGAAATTCTACCCTAGCTCACTGATTAGAACAGCAGGCACAAAATGTACCTACTTCAAAAATAATGATACATAACTCTATTAGAGGAAAGACTGAAATTAGGCTTTTAATGACAACGGATGAGACTAGATCGCCCAGGAAGCTCCTTCTAGCCCTTGGAAAGCAAATATGCACACTCATGTCTGGAGCAGAGGAGCAATCCAAACAGCTCCCATATGTTCTGCTCCGGCCTCTCTGGAGCAGGGAAAGGCTGTTCCTTTGGCAGCTCCGTGCTGGAAGAGCTCAGCAAGGCCCACGCACCGTGTCTTGGCACGGCTTCCTCCAGACAGACCCTGGACAAAGCAATCCCCAGGGGGAAGGTGCTGCTGGGGGGCTGTAGGAGGCAGGAGCCGGAGGCGGCTGGGCTGTGCCGCGCCGCGGTGCCCTCACGCCGGGCGGCCGAGGAGCTCTGCCCCGCTCCGCCCTGGCGGCTGCCGGTGCTCGGCCCGCACGGTGCTGTGAGGGGCCGATCGCGGCGGCGGGCCCGAGCTGGCGGTCACCGCTCTCCCGGCGCCCTGGGGACACCGGGGCGCACCGAGCCGGGATCGAGCTTCCCTCGCCGCCGTCCGCCGGGTCCCGAGCGTCCTTTTACATAACGGGCGGCAGCGCCGCGGTTACACAACGAACGGCGGGGCTGCCCCGGCCCGGCCGCGGTACCGGCGAGAGGGAGGGGAGGGGGCCCCGCCTGAGCCCCTCAGCCGGGCTCGCGCCGGCGCCATGGCGGCCCCTTCCCCGGGGTCACCTCCGCTACCTGCGCCAGGTCCGGCACCCCGAGGCTGCAGGCGGACAGCTCCCCTTCCCTCCCTGCCTGCCTCTCTCCCTCCCTGTCCGCCACTGCCACCGCCACCCCCTCACGGCCCCCTCACCATCGCGGCGCTGGGTGCCGCCGGCGAGCGACCAGCCAGCCGGTCCCGTCGCTGGGCTCCTTCTCTTTTCTTTTTTTTTCTTTCCCTCCCTCCCTTCCCCCGTGTTTACCCCCCCCACCTGGAAGTGAATATTGCCTCAGCCGGCCGGGAACCCGCCTCCCTTAAAGGGGCTGCGCCAGCACAGGTTCGTGCTGTGCTGGGTGAGCGGAGCCTCAGCACCCGCGTTTAAGGCTGGAAGTGTGGGGAGAAGGGGCCATTGCGCAGCAAAGCGCATCGGCCTCACTTGGTACGAGAAATGTGTGGGACATTTTCTTCGGCCTGGTTGCTCTGGTAGTGGAGCCAGGACCCGGGAACACCGAGGCGCCGGTGAGCGCCCAGCTGCAGCAGGTGAGCAGGAGCTGTGTGTCCCTGGGGACCTCTCACAGCCATGGACTGCCGTCATCTTCACGCTCCGTGCTCACAAGCCCCTGCAGTTTAAGTGTTTCCTGCACAAGCTGGTTTATTCTGGTAATATGAATAACAACCTCCACCAGTACAGTAGGTTTTGCCGCCTGCTTTGGCGGTGTGCTAGTTTAAAACCATTGACCCATTTCTGGGCAATAAGCAGACGATAGGGGAATACCGTATTATCATAAAATCACCCCAAGACAGGAGGGGAGCTTTGCCATAAGCATAAACCATTCCATACAAAGTAATTTCAGGTTTCAGATACAGTAGTAGTGAAGAAAACCTGTCTCCCAACCAATACATACAATGTGCTGTTGGTCAAGAGAATACAGTTATTTGTTTCAGGATACAAAGTAAAGAATTATAAAAATACTCTATCCAAATAAAATGAATTTTTATAGAGGGTTTACTCTAAAAGAATTGCTGATTCTGCATACAGAAGCTTTGAATAACTGTTGTTTGCAAACCAGCAAGACACATAAATATTAAAGAACAATTGCTAAAATTATTTATGGTTCTGTCATTACAAGATGGCAAAAGATTCTATAAATACTATGAAACACAGTTTTACCAGTTTAAGGACTACATGACAAAGGTCAGTTATAGTTCCAATTCTTTAGACTAGGCTGCTGACGTAGAGAAAATAAATTACGTGCTCGGGATCTGACAAGAACAGAATTAAGAATCTTTATGTTCTGAATTTAACCGTTTTAAAACCTAATCTGCTTAGAAGAAACAATTTATATAATTATGGACATAGATATTATCTTAGGTAAGGAAGCAGTTCATACTATTATTCTTAGTCCCTTACATGTTTCTTCCACTTCATAATGTCTTTGCAAGCTTCCAGGCTGTTCTTTCAGTATCTTTTAAATCTGCTGATTCACTTTGACCTATCACCAGATGTCTCGTCTTCCGTATTTATGATAGGACCTGGGTTCAAACAGTGAAAGCTTTCAGTGGCAGACTGACCCCCTGCTCCCAGTGCCTGTTCTTGGCCTGCCCCGCTGTACTCAGGAATCCTCTCCATTCCTGGTATGGAGCAGCCATATGGTTGAGTTGGCACAGGCTCAACATCGGCATCAGAAACTGCAAAGACAAAATCCCAGCAAGAGCAGACTCTTCAAGGACTTAAACTAGCAAACTCAAGGAATTTGTACTGAGCCTGTGCAAAATGAAATGTTTTCAAAGCTGGATTTTAGAGAAAAAGTATTGTCCATACAAAAGCAGTTCATCTTCCAAAGGCCCCACCCAGAAGGGAGACTGACACAAACATTCCCAGATTGCAGCCAGCATGGGCAAAACACTGTGTATCTTCTTCCTGAAGTCTCACACACATGGCAGTGGGTTTTGGTCAATATATATTGGAAACAAGACTTTAGCTTCATGTGGAAAATGTGTTTTAACTGCAAGCCAAATTTTGAACAGTCTGAAAAGTTTTAAGGAAATACTTTAGAAGTTGTAACTGATGTTTCAGCCATGCACCTGGCAGGGTTTGCTGCCAGTCCAGCTGGCGATGATTGGTCACAATTAGTTCTAGCCCTTAATAAACGATCAGGCTCCTTCCTATGGGAGACCCTGCACAGGATTTAACTGAATTTTATTTATCCCAAAAACTCAACAAGCCAGTGTTATCCTATATAATAATAAATTTTTTTAAAAACATAGAAACAATTTGGGACAAAGCATTTGCAGATATTGCAAATATTCTTTGAAATTTATTTTGACTCAAACTCAGATTAATTATGAGCAATTCACCTCACAGATATCTAATATACTACTTTACTCACAGCAAATTCAGTTTGTGCTCAGAACTGCTGGAGTTGGATAGTGTGCCATGTTTCGTATAGGTATCCTATTATAAAGTTCGGGTTAAAGTAACCCATAATGTTGTGGGTGCCCATCTGTGGAGGTGTTCAGGACCAGGTTGGATGGGGCTTTGAGCAACCTGGTCTAATGGAAGGTGTCCCTGCCCATGGCAGGGAGATGGACCAAGATAACATTTAAGGTCCCTTCCCACCCAAATCATTCTGTGATTTTCAGATCATCAGAGAACCAGGGTTCGTTGTGTGTTAAGTGCTTACCAGTCTCTGGGTGTTTCCAGTGCCCCTGGCACTGCCTGCTCAGTGCAGGTTCCAGTACTTCAAAAAAGCAGCTGCGAGAGCTTTTGTGGTACCGCAGAAAGGAGCAGTGGCTGGGAGCAGCCTCTCGCAGCAGCACCCCTGTTCTAAAACGGAGTTGGAAATTAGTGAGCTGTTAATCCAGACAAAAGCGTGCAGGAGGCAGACCGAGGCATGGGGAAAGCAGCCCTGGCTCCTAGGCCATGCAGAGTGCAATTAATGTACTGTTATGTCTCAGTTCGTGGGTTGTGCTGAATCAGACCTCAGGAATACGCATCCAGTAGTGCAAAACTCTGAAAGTAAAATACTAAGTGTGTTATCGCTTAAAACTGCTGAACTGTCAGGATTCCCGGTGACCCCAGGAGGGAACGGTGCTGCTGGAGCGGCACACAGGAGGAAGCGTAATGACAAGAGTTACAGGCGAAGGTGCGCGAAGACAGGCTGGGGAAGAGGCGGGGGGAGCGGCCGGAGGGGCGGTCGGAGAGGCGGTCGGAGAGGCGGTCGGAGAGGCGGTCGGAGCGGCCGGAGGCGGGGCCGGGGGCGGGTGGTCGGAGCGGGGAAGGGGCGGTCCCGCGGGGCGGTGCCGAATCGAACGCTCGGCGCTCCCGGGAGCCGCCTCAGCCATCGCCCTGTGTCCCAGCGTGGTCATGGCCGGCTTCATCAACTTCGCGGACGAGGAGGAGGTGCGGGCGTACCTGGAGAACCTGCACGTGGAGTACAGCTACCAATGCTTCAAGGAGAAGGACCCGGACGGTAAGGGCCCCGCCGCCGCCTCCTGCCCGCCGCCGCGGGGCCGGCGGGAGGCTCAGCCCCTGTCCCGTGCCTTGCAGGCTGCCAGCGCTTCGCCGACTACCTGGACGCCGTGAAGAAGGACTTCGTGGCGGCGGCGCGGGTGCTGCGCGACAACTGCGAGGAGCACGGGCACAGCGAGAGCTGCTACAAACTAGGGGCCTACCAGGCTCTCGGCAAAGGTGGGCACGGGGGGTTCTGGCGCTCGGGTCGCAGGTAGTTCCACCACCTCCCTGGGCAACCTATTCCAATACCTGGCCGCCCTCACCTCTGCCTCTCCTCCTGACCTTGAAGGAGCAGCTATCTATCCTGCCCCTTTCATGGTCACGTCATAAAAGTAGGGGGAGGATGGAAAACGTTAAATTATTTCCTTCTGAAAAGTCAGCTGTATGTTAACTACGTATTATTTTTTTATAATTAAATCTGTTTAACAGGTAAGTACAGCCAGTGCTCCATGTTGCTGCTTATTCAGTTCTTAACATTTCTTCTTGTCAGACTGTTCTCAGTGAAAGAAAGTAAGAAAGAGAGAAACTCCCAGACTAGTAACTTGCTTACCTAAGTAGTCCCAAAGTCTGCTCAAAATGTATTTGCTACACATTTGGTACAGTAATGGAAAGCAGTTAAATTAGTGAGAGATCTTCCTAATGACAGTACTAGTAAGGAACAATATTTTTACTGTAGTTCAAAACTAGTAACAATCTCAGTGTAGGTATATTGGCAAAATAATATTTGCCTAGTGTAAGGTATTAAATCCGTGGATGTAGTAGTAGAAAGAATATTTTGTGGGTCTGGGTTATTTTTTTGGTTACCGGTGCTGTTGTGATTACTGGTGAGTGGAGGAGAGTTTCCTAACTCAAAGGCATTAGCAAAATGTTTGTCACTGAGACAACAGTAGTGTCTCTGAAGTCCTAAATGTTGCCTGTAGTATCTGAAGTGATGGATGCTGTATTTCCAGTGGGAGGCATCCTGCAAAACAGAAAGCTCCCAGCTGTTTTAGCATGTCCTCACAGTAATGTTTTGTTTCTTGGCTCACAGGTGGACTCAACCCAGATTTGAAAGCTGCCTACAAATCTTTCATGAAGTCATGTGAGAAAGGTGGGAAGAAGTCAGCAAATGCGTGTCACAGCGCTGGGCTGCTGGCCCAGGATGGGAGAGCCAACAATGATCAACCCGACCCTGTTGCCGCTAGAGACTATTACACAAAAGCCTGTGATGGCGATTTTGCTCCCAGCTGCTTCAACCTCAGTGTGATATACCTGCAGGGAGCACCTGGGGTGCCCAAGGACATGAGCCATGCCTTGAAGTACTCACTGAAAGGCTGTGAGCTGGGGCACGTATGGGCTTGTGCCAACGCCAGTCGCATGTACAAACTGGGAGATGGTGTTGAGAAGAATGATGCTAAGGCAGAGGATCTGAAAAACAGGGCAAAACAGTTGCATAAAGAACAGAAAGAAGCTGCAAGTTCTCTAACATTTGGGGAGTAAAACTGGCAGTTGCAGATAATAAGACTGTGGTTTTTAAATGGCAACTTGTTATTTAAATTGTGAGCATAAAGTTTTCGTTTAAATAAATATCCTGTATTTGGATATGCAAATAAAATTATATTTTTGTGGATACAGCAAATTACTAGCTCTGCTGTTCATTTCTATGTTTTTGAACACACAAGTTTGTAAGTGCTGTGCTTAGATCCTTCTTTTTAAGGAAGTGAAAAACTTCTGGTCTTTTGGGAGTTTGTCCGCTTGGATCTCTTTTGTGTCCAGCGCTTCAGTATCAAATGCTCAGACCAGTTCTAACACACAAAAATCACAATTGCAGGTAATCCTAGCTTGGGCAGTCGGAACTGTGACATCTCTTTCACAAGCATTTGCAGAAATTAGATAGCTGCACGCTTGGGTGAGCTGCTCTAAGGCAAGGATATTCATCTATAATTCCATAGGTCTAGGGCAGTTCCTAGCTCCCTTGCGTTCTCCAGTTGCCAACTGGTTTGTGACTGTGTATCTGCCTGTCATATGTGCCTGAGTGCTTTAGGCTGCTCTCCCAACACATGTGATTGCCCCTTATTTGATCACACACAAATTGTTTTACTTTCCTGCCAGCTTCTGAAACATTATATTCTATTTTTTCTAATACAGATTTAGGGAACAAGGTGCTAACTCATCAGATCTCGGACTCAAATCCATAACCTGTATATATACAAACATAGAGATTCTGAAACAGCTGTTTAAATGAGCAGAGCAGTGTATGTAAATGTATTCATGCACTGACAGGATTCTTTATCACTTTGGTGTGTGTAAATTTATGTGAAGTTCGTGATGGTGTGTGTGTGTATGTTTTGCTGTAAATTTGCTACTCTCAGCATGAATCCTCTGCCTCTGGAGTAAATAAAGATACAAACTTCGCTATTGAAATAAGTAGAGTGGGATTAAAAGCAACAATAATTTGGCTGTAGCCACAATTGAAAGAGTTGCTGGCATCTTGTTGCATGTGTGAATTAAAGCAGTTGTTCCACTTCAACAGAGTTCTTGGGAAGGATGTTTGCTGCTGGAATAGAAACCCCAGCAGCACAGCACAGTGGTGACACAGGCACCCTGTAACAACAGAGGGCAGTGTATGAAAACATTACTGCACACTAGCGTGGCTCTGGTATTCAGCAGCCTGGAAAAACAAAGAGCAGTGGCAAGGGTCAGAGTAATTTTTCTGTTAACAGTTACTATCTTTTGGCAGGTCAAAAAGGTAAAGCTCTTAGAGGAGCACACTTTGCCTGATTTTTTTGCTAGGTGCTATTCTGGGCATTTGTTTCACTTGGGAAAGGTAGGTAAATGCTACCTCTGTGGAGTGCAACACTAGTAATAAAAGAATCCATGTGTTCAGAAGGAGGCAATTACAGGTGGGTCAAGGCACTGGAGAATTGGGTGATATTTTAAGCCCTGTAATTCTCACTGCCACAGAGTGCCTTGTTCAGATCCTCAGCCCAAGCAGCACACCAGTTTTCTTCCAGCAGTACTAATGACTGTCAGTGATCCTTCCAGGAGGTTCCAGTCAACACAGCAAACGGGCACCAGAGAACATCCTCACTAAAGTGACACACACTGTGGATAATTAAAGCGACATATAAAGTGCATGTTGTGGGGAGGTTTTTCTCACAGCACTTGAGAACTCACAGACTTGCAGAGCTTAAACACTATAAAACAAACCATCTTCATAAAAGCTGCCAAGTGTGTGATGTAAGTTTATGAAGTGTCATCCAATTTTGTATTATGAAGTGTATCCAATTTTCATCCACTAGTTGAAAAGGCAAACTCAGATTAAGGAAGGCTCTTGTGTCTTCAGGCTGTCTCTGAACAGTTTGCTGCCTGTTCCAGGCCCCCCTGTACCTTTTTTACACAGATATTGATGATGCTGTGACAGATGCATTAGATAGCTACAGCCCTCTCCTATATGTCTCATTTCCCTCTAAAGTGACAAAGCATCCAAATAAAAGGTCAGCCAGTCTCATTGCCATGTATTACAAATGATATGTGGTTAATGCAGTCTGTAGCAGAGTATAGACTCCATGAATAGCAGGCTATTCTCAACCTCAAGATTCTCTTCAGGAGACAAAATCTGTTAAGAGGTGAAAATTGTTCTGCACATCTTGGCTTGTAACCATCTTGCTCTGGTATTACAAGGGTATTACAAAAAGGTCAATATCTTTCGGCTCTCTCTTTTTACCTGATGTTACAAAGGCCAAATTTTATGGTCTCCTGGAAAGAAAACTTTCTTCAAAGCCTCTGAGGTCATAAAGAAAGTGTGATAGATATGTGATCATAGTAGAATACTTGGAAATATGGAAGAACCTGTTGATCTCTTCAGGATCAGTGGGTTTTCTAAGACGTAAAGGAGTTTATCTCAGCTTCACAGGTTCTAAACCACTGTCTGCTTTCCCTTTCATTTGTTTGCATTGATCTAAGCGTACATCAAACCTCCATTAACAAAGCAGCAACATACTTCAGAAGGAACCAACCCTAATTAATTAAATAGACGTGTGAATACACGGCTGTAAATGATGAAAGCATTCTCTGCAGGATGCTTCCTGCAGCTGTGAAAAGATCACCAGTGGAGGGCTGGTTTTGTACCAAGATTAAACACTGGCACCACATCATGTGTCATTAAGTGTCATTTGGATTAATTCTGGACAAAAGATGCTGTTGGGTAAAGGAGCCACGTGATGTTGTAGAAATAGAGACTTGTTCTGGTGGCTCTGTTTCTGTGCTTTATTGTAATAAAAGCAGTTTTTCAGCTTGCTGACCTTTTGTTCAGCCATCAGTAACAACTCCTCTCTGCAATGTACGTGTGAAGGGAGTTCTTGTGGCTGTACACACCCACCCAGAGGGATGGTCTGGGAGACTTTGTGTCATCATCATGCCAAGAAACAAAAATAGTAGTGCTCCTTGTTATAGCACAAACTTTTTGTTCAGTACAGAAAGAAATTCACTGTTGGCAATTTTTCACTTCATCATGTGAGAGAGAACTCTCCAGTAGCTCTTCTTCTCCTTTGGTAGATGAAGAAGGAAGAATTCCTCCTTCCCTTATGCTTCCCAGCATCTCCTCCACTAAACCTCAGAGCAACACAGTTCTGCTCAGGGTTGGCTTTTTTGTGCGGGGTGAAGCAAGAAGGGAGAGGAAGGAAAAGGAGTCACGGTACAGCAAGAAACAGATCAGAAACTAAGCAATAAATCCAGTTGTATCATTACTGCAGTAATCCGTGCTGGGGTAACACCCAGGGGTTCAGTTCAGATCCTGACATTAGGCCATTTGTGTGCACCTGTAACAACACCCCTGATCCAGGGATCCACAGTCTGAGATTCAGGATTGTCCAAAGTCCTTAGCACATATTTCAGTACTAAACACTTGTACCCTGCTCTAATTTTCCAGACATTGTATCAACAATGCAGCCCAGAATCCACACAAAACAGATTTCCCCAAGAATCTTAAGACTCTAAGGATCAATTCTGTGCCAAATTTTTGATGTTTCATTTCATTTGCCAGATCTGTAGCCTCCTAGTACTTTCATTTTTCAGTACCATACTTGAAGCAAGCACAATAAACAGTAATTACACTAATTTTAGACTGTATCATGTATTTCTGATTTGTTGTTATCGCCTTCTACTCTTAACATTAGTCACAAATTACCATTGCTGTATTTGTTTCAAATGTGTTTTATACTTCTAACAGATACACTTTTGTTTTTGCAGTCTTGTTTGTACTACCATAATACGGTTTTGTAATATTTGAAAAAATATTTTTGTAGTCCTTTTTTGCCCTAATCAACTAGTCAGACATTTGTGTGCTATGGAATCATAAAATTTAGGCCACTTTGGAGTGGTGATTTCAGATGGAGATTTGTGAACAGCTTAATTGCAATGCATTCATGTGCTCCAATTCACGAGTGTGGTGGGAGTTCTCTCTAAGTTCTCATTCTGTCTAGGCAGAACTGAAGCACAGTCCTTTAAACAAACCCTGGAGAGTTTTTCTTAGCAACTGGTAAAAAAGAAGAAAGAAAGAAGATGAAAAGCCCACATGTTTATACAGCAGTTGTCACCCACAGCATTCTAGTGCACTTCAGCAAGTCCTTTCCAGCTCAGAGAGAGCCATTCCATACAGAGTTGGGGCAAGAAAGCCAACAGAGAAAAATATTAATTGTTTGGCTGTGATGTGATTTCATAACTTGAAGATGAGGCTAACCTGAGGTTATGTTAGATGTTCCTTCTTCTGACAGTCCTCTTTTGACACGTAGTGGCCTGGTGTGAACATTTCATTTTCTCACCAAAAACACTGGAAAGAAGCGGGCTGGTTTCCTTCCAGCTCTCCTGCCACTGGAAGCACGCCATGTTCCTATAGAGCTTCCTGCCCAGGAAACTCTTGTTGCTTTGCAACAACCTTTTCTGCAAGCTCCTGAGAAGGAAACCTGGATAATGTCTATACTTCAGGAAAGGAGGACAAGGCACTGAACAGCTACTGACTCACTGCAGGTCACACGATGTCAGTAGGGGCCCAAACTGATTATTCTCCACAGGATATTTAGCAAGGCAAGGGCTTGTCAATCCTTTACAAGCCAAGAAACACTAAGATGGGAAACTGGCCTTTGACTGTTATTCTGATAATATTTATGGAGTATTATTCCAGACAGATGTGATAGCCACCTCGGCACACGTGTTATCAATAATGCCTGAACAGAAAATAAGAAGCTGTGACATTGTCAACAGTGCAAGCAGCCCTTCAGAGAAGTTACTTTCTGTGCCTTTTTAAGAGAAATGTTTTCTCCACAGCATTGTTTCACTTATTTGTTCTGCAGCCGACACAAAGGCAATATAAAGTATCTTACTTGTCAGAGAGGCTGAGATAGAGTGACATCAGCTGTCACAGGGACACAAACTTGCCTCAGACTGGCAGCTCACATGCTGTGGTATTCATGAACAGACAGTGGCCCTCAGAGAGATTATATATAATTTGAGGCTAAAAGCTTTAGGTATTTTTGAAATCCTGAGCTTATTCTAAACTCTTTTCTGCTGGGTTTTGTGAGTTTTCTGTGTTCCTCAGAACTCAGGGCTTGATACCAGAAGATGCCAGGCACTGACATGCTTACAAAAGCCACAGAATATGTGAACAAATTCAGTACAAGTGAAGGTTTCTAGAGGAACAGCACAAAGGTTTTGTTACAGCAAACAGTAAAAACTTCCCACACCCTTTAACACTTAACCAAAATATCTCTGCAGTGCACCTGGCTTGATAATTTCTGTTTTCTGTGTACTGCAGCATGAAATGCCCAAGTGTGATGTTTGCTGACTGTTCTGTTCATTGCTCCCACAGCAGGGTATGGACACTTCCAGATCACACTACCACACTGTAGTGACAGTGCTGATCCACTGATCAGCACTGATGGCTTAAACTGCAACACAAATTACAGCTAGTTACTATAGTTCTATAAATGACAGGAGATAGGTGATCTTTAGTGACTGGTTCTAATTCTCTAAGAACTTTCTTTCCTGATCTAATGCCATCCTGATATGTGTGTTAAACTAAAGCCTATGGTCAGGGAGTATTTTCTTATGCAGTACCTGTACCCTTTAGGTAAGAACTTAAAGCTTTCAGTCCTTTCAAATGAAGGATGATTTTGCTTTAGATATTGTACTTTTACAAGTTGCAACCTAAGGCCATATTTATACAGCAGAGCCCTGGAAATATGATATATATGCTATTTTCCCCATTATAATCTTTGGGGACCAATTTCAAGAAAGGGTTTTCTTCTATGATTTGAAGAAATAAGTAACCTCCACTTGATTTCAGTGACTGTTTTCCCCCTGCATTTTTCAGTGCTGACCCAGAATACTTACTGTCATCCCACAAGCAGATACTTCACCATGATCAATGAGAGCTTTGAGCCAAACTGGAGAAGTTTTATATCTCTGAAGCACCAGTCGAAATGTTGCCCTCTGGAGTGCTGAAGGCAAGGTTCTTTGCCAGGGTGCAATTCCAGCATCATGCACACGACCTGGGAAAATGTCATCCAGAGGCAAGCCAGGACACCTGGTGCTCAGGAGCCTGCTGCTCACTCTCCTGAAGGGCTACAAGTCCAGGTTGCTCAAGCCTTGCTGGGTGCTCTTGAAAGACATAAATGCTGCTGGGGATGTACAGAGTGACAGAAAGAAAGTTGGTAACATCTTTTGATGTGCAAGTATGAAAGAACAAAGCTTTTTGATTCAGCTTCTGTTCACTAGGCTGAACCAGAGATATTGTGAGGCTGGGAAACAGATGCACCCTTGAAAACTAATTACTTTGAAGCTTAATGCTTGAAAATTTTCTTTCAGAAAGGTCCTTGTGCAATCCGAGATATGGGCTATTTCTCTGCTTTTGTCCTGCCACTGCAAATGGATCAGATGAATGTGTGGAGGGGAATTGATCGAGTACTGTCTGTGCTTGGAGGCTTGAACTAATAAGTGACAAACATAAATGCTGTTTCTTGTTAGAACCTGCTATGAACAATCCTGCCCAGCCTATGAATACAGTTAAAACCGAAGAGACTCTGCACATTTCTTGCAGAACATCAAGCATCAGCTTCCTGCACCTGGGACCTTTTGTGATTGCTTTAGGGGGCTTGCTGGAGTGTAGCTCAGCTTGGCCCAATCACTCCAAGAAGACAGTTCATAGCAGAGCTGGTGAAGAAAAACAGGATCTTTTAAAATAGAGTCTGAAAAGAAGGGCGGCTTCACAACAGAAATGATCAGGAATAAATTTCATAGGAGAGGACTATTTCTAGCTAGAACCTACTTGTCCTTATACAAAATGAGATTGTGTGATTAATTAATTCAAAGCAAATTCTATTTTTTCTCATTGCTCAGGCAGTAAACCAAAAGGATAAGTAATTTAATTTGGCCATTGAAGCATCTCTTGTTGCCAGGAAAGGGTCATATCAAACTGCTTTTTTCCCTGATGTCTCCAGAGTGCAGCAAGAGGCACAGTTATACTGTGTGCAGCAGGGAGCCTGGGAGGACTCCTTAGAGATGCTGGACTACCTTGTTTAGCTCTGGAGATAAACAGATGATCATTTTTTCCAGCTATGCATGTTCCTAAAGGAAATCATCTCAATCCTAATTTAATGAAGGAACCAGATCCAGATAATGGCATATTCAGATCAGGTATTTTCTGGAACAGAATCCCAAATCAGATCAAATCAGCCCTCAGATATCTTCAAGGTGTTTGGACAACCTGAAACAGAAATTTGTCACAATCCAAGATCTCCCCTGGTGATTAAGCCTGCAATGCATGTGGAGTGAAAATCCCAGCAGGAATATGACTCTATGGCACCATCACATGGGTCTTGATGGGCATTTACATAATAAGGGCCTGGCTTAAACCCACTGTGGGGCAGAGGTGGCAAGGGCTGGGACAGAAGTGTAGCCTTTCCTCAGGGGCTTCTTCACTTCCCATGTGTAGCCAGGGCTGAACCAGTGGGTAGGTGCATACACACACACACACACACACACACACGTCTGAGTTTTGGAAAGTTTTTGAGCTCAGACCCAGCTGTGCGTGTGCTTGATGGGATTGCAATAGCTGTTTGAAGCTTTTTGAGTACACATTAAACCTTGAAGAGTACACCAGCACTTTGGATTGCAGGCAGTCTTAGTGCTCTGAATGGATAAAAGATTAGAGCTAGACATCCATATTAAAAGAGAAACAACCCTAACCCCACAACAAAACCTAAATGTTCTCAGGATCAGATGAGTCTTTTGTGCTCTGTCCTCTCTATGTGCTGCTCAGCTGTGCTTTTCTTATTTTCCTGTGGGAGGACTGTTCCCTTGGCTACCAGTGCTGGCCTCTAATAGTTGGCATTTGGGCACAGGATGAAAACCTTCTTGTTTTTCTTTCATTCCTGCAGGAGCAGCAGAAACACAACTGGACAGGTTTCTGGTAAGCAACAGCTCCAGGTGATACCACTGAACTGAGAGGCGATTTTTCCCTGCTGCGCCCTTCCCTTCCAGATGCCGATTTTGGTGATCTCTGTATTCCTTCTGGCCACTGCCTTGTCAGAGAAGTGCTAACAGGAGGTGAGGTTTGCGGCTTGTTTCTCTGCCCTCCTCCACAGGAGACAGCCAGGCCTCCTTCAGCTGCTCCAGCCACAGGTATTTCCCTTTAGCCACATGCAGCAGCAGCGCCTCGTGAGGCGCAACATACTCAGCCAGCCTCATGCTAACAGGAGGGCAGGTCACTGCAGTCACAGCTAATGCCTGGCAGCTGTAAGCAGTGTCTCTTAATCTTTCTGGCTTTCTATATTAAGGACATTGTTGCTCTTGCATTAGAGGAATTAGAATAGTCTTGTCTCCTCTCGAGACCTCAAGGTCCTGCCTTCATTTGCCATTATGTGCTCCATGAAACTCTGCTTCATTAAAGCCTCCACACAGCAACCTTTGCACAATAACCTGCTCTCTCTAGTCTCTCCATAGTCTGAGGCTGCTCTCATTTAAATTATGCTTTCGTGGAGGGAATCAAATACATCTTTTTCTCTACTTAAATGCCTGGAGCAAACTAATGTTCTTCTGCAGTCGTGAAATACAACAAAGGGACCATGATTGCAAGGGAAAGGCGAGGCTTGCTATTTCTGTGGAAACTGGAGATCAGTGTGATGAAAGGGGCAGAAGAGGGAAGCAAGAACACAGGTCCATCAGACGAACAGAAATGATTGTATCTCAGACAGAAGTTGAGAAAATGAGGCAATAAGTGTAAGTGGATGAGGAGTTGTACACTAGCTGGCTGGGAACCTGGTAAGGACTTGAGGTGACGTATAACACAAAATAAGGACACCACTAATTTGTATTGGGAGAAAAAGAGGAAAAATCATGAATACAGAAAAGCTCTCCTGCTTTCACTATTTTCCCCCCATGTTTTCTGTGGTGGCCATACTAGATACAGATATGACCAGATGTGAGAATTCAGGGATATGCCTGGTGCACAGGCTGATCAATCCCATCTGTGTAAGCAGGACTGCTGGCTTTGCCCACCAGCAGGATTAAGATGACAGAGAAGGCAGCTTGTGGACGAGGAACACGGGAAGCATTAGTGCAGGAGCTGCACTCAGGGTTTAGCTGTTGTGCAGGAATTTGCAGTGTTCCTGCCTTGCTCAGGAACAGAGAGAAAGTGATTAGCAGGTTTGTTTGCTGAGCCTGTGTGACCTGGACTGAAACTGAGCTGTAAGGGGTCTTGCAGTTCTACAGTCTGTTTCTCTGTCTCAAGGCAGAATTATCTGTATTTATTATACCTGAGAGCTATCTGCTTAACCTCTACCAGAGGCTTCAGTCGCTGCATGCAATTTTTTCCTGTGTTTACTAAACTTTCCAGCCGAGCACTCATGATTTCCTCAACCAGCACGAATACAGTGTAGTAAAAGGACAATATGCAAGCAAACAAGAACAACCCAGCAGCACAGAAGCAGGAGCCCTGGCAGTCTAAGGCCTCCTTAGGCCCTCAAGTACTTATTTAGTTCAAGACACTGACACAAGTTGACTGCAGTAGGGTATTGTTTACCACCAGGAGAAGAACAAGAGTCCTTTCAGCACTCTAGGAGGTACAGACAAGATATGGTTCTTCAGCATCAGAAAAGATAACTAGCAAAGGGTCGGTGTAAAAATGCAGTTTGTTGCAATGAGAGAGAACCAGAATAAACGAGAGTAGCTTCTTGTATTAGTGATAAGGATCATCCCAGGCTGATCTTTCAACTGTGTCAAAGTGTAACTGCTCTTCAGGTTTTGTTAGTGCTGTCATTGCAGGAATGTGCTAGAAATGAACTGCTTTATTTATTGATAAGAAAAGAGATTTACCTGCCATGAGATATGCTGCTATTTTCACACCAGTACTAAGATTGCATCAGAAGTCCCAGCCAGCTGAATAGTACCTAGAATTAAAGGAAAGGCAAATAGTGGAAACCTGCTGCTCCCAGCTTCTGTTCTACTAGAGGTGCTAAAACGTGCACTAAATCCTGATTTTATGAAAAATACTTTTACTGAAAAATGAAAGCTCTCCAAAGGCTGTGGTCCAGTTCCCCAGAAAAGAGGATCCAAGGCAGCCTGGCCATTGCTGGCACAGACAGCCCTGCTCAGTCACCTCCCTGGGAAGCAAAGCTAAAAAGCCAAAACTGTTGATCTGGATAAGTAGCCTGACATGGTTTTCCAGTCCTAATCTGGTAAATGCGCCTCTGAAGGTTTGCTTGAGGAGATGCAATATAGAAAGATACGTTGTCCTTTGCAAAGATTGGTCCACAGATCATTATTTCGGACAAGGGAAATCAGAGGAAACCATGAAGAAGTGAAGACCATATGAAAACAGAACTCACCCACCCACCCAGCCCAGTAAAAAGGCTCCTGGTGTGACCCAAGGACTCACCTCAATTAGCAGAAGGCCTCAAACCATTTTCACTGAACAATTCTCTTAGATTCCCGTGGAATAAAACACCAGATCCCCTTTGCACAGTCTGCCATTTCCTTTCTGCATTAAATCTCTGAGCTGCCCTTATCAGGTCAGGGCTGCCTTATCACCTTCCCCAGAAAGGCTTCAGAAGTATATATAACAGAATTAATATTCACTGCATCCCTCAAGTCTTGGAGCTCACAATTTAAAATTCCAAGTGCTAGCTTGGTAGCTCCAGCAAACACTAGGAAGGATTGCCAGGATCTCTGTACCTCCTAACCCCCTTGGCACTGGCCTCCCAAGTACAGCAGTGCTTTTAGGGAACATCTCTGTCCATGGGCTGATCCCTGTGGATGTAACAGACCAACAGCCCCAGTGGGAACACCAGGGGTAACAGACCACTGTTCCCATTTAGCTCAAGATTATGATTTATTGGCACCAGTAACAAATGCAGCCTAATGAAAAGCAAAGCTTCAGAAACACATTTTAGCATTGACTCAAAAGTGAAATCCATATGTTCATGTACATTAGAGGGAGCAACCCCCATTAAAAAGCAAAGGGATGAGACAACAATGTTCTTCATGCTTGCTAGGATCCCAGAGTTTTTTAACATGTTTTAGTCTCTGCCTTAAGCCTGTCTGTCAAAAACTGATGGGTTCATACAAGAGATCAGCCCAATCTGCCTGCTTTTACTCACTCCTGGATACTCACAGCCAATTACCGGGCCCTGCTGGGAAGGCACTTTTCTCAAAAGTATGTGGAGGTCTGCAATGAAGACAAAAATTTAGAAAGATTTTTGCCTGTGAATGGTTCAGAGTAAGCAGAAGATGCAGCAAGGTTCAATTTGCCCATACTGACAGAGCACAATTTGCATTTGCTCACTTAAGAAAACAAAATTGCATTGAGGGGGTTTGTGTTTCCTCTGCTTGCCAGGAGATTGAATGGGGCCTGTTTGGGTCAAATGAACAATTTAAAGTGCAGTGCTTTATGCAGGTGTCCTTGTTAAAAAAAAACAATAATTTTTTAAAAATCAAAAGAAACAGCCTGAGTCACTAGCAGCCTCTCTGTCTTGTAATCACTTGTGGTTTAATTTACTGAAATGAAAATTTATTGGGATGCCATTTCAAGTAATTTCACTATTTTCCCTCAGGAAGCAAAAAGTACAAAGAATTAAGCTGGTCAGAGTAAAAATTCTGTCAAAGGAGGCAACAGACATGACAGGAGTCTCAAACTGCTCTGGCTCTACCAGGCCAGGGAGGGCACATTTGCGTAGCTGCAGTCTGCCCCAAACAGCTGCTCATCATAGAGAGGCAAAATCCACTAAAAGAAATTAACTGCAACATTTGCTGCAACAGCTACATGAGAAAATGGTACATTTTGTACTGAAAACAAGGAACTTTCCGAGTGGCTCTGGTCACACATTGCATTATGCACATTAAATGTCTGCAGCAGCAGGAGTACCAGACAGTAGGTGGAGTGAGGAACATGAACTGAGAAAAAGCACTTCCCTAATACAGGCGGCAAAACCACCAGCAGAGACTCACTGCCAAGTTCACAACAAGCTGGAAGCCACAACTCTACAAAGGTGTCAGCACAACCACTGCTTCTCACAGTACATGGTCTATAAAGTACCTGTGGCAGTCCTGAAGAGAAAAGTAGATACGTGTTAACTAAGGAACACAAGGAAGATTTGAAGAAGTCAGCTCTACCTATGATGTCAAAGTACTGCTTGTTCATCTGCTAGTACCTCAGAGAAAAGGCTCTGGGGAGGAAAATCTTCTGTACTCAGGAGGCTACTCCAATGAGCCTGGAGTACAAACGTGAATTGATGTTCAAAGCAGAGGGCAGGGTCCTCAGCAACACTTTCAGCTTTGGAAATTCTAAGTTACCTTATAGCTTGTAGTACTTTGGAAGAAAATCCTGAAAAACTTGTTAAAACCAGGCATAACTAACTAAAAAGTCTGTGCTTTGTTTTCTTTAGTGTGTCTTTAGCTCTGGTTCTGACAAACCACTGAAATGTTTAAGCCTGTGCTTTGACAAAACACGCAGGCTCACCCCTACACGGGTGTGCTGACAAAGCATCTGGAGAGCTGCGAGCTGGGTGCTGCCTTGTTGTGCAAAGCCAGGACTCACCAAGTTTCTCCCGCCTAGCCTCCTGTCCTGGCCTTTCTGTGCTGCAGGTTTGGCCCCAAGTGCTATTCACAAGCTAAACCACGAAATGCTGCAGCACCACCCTTCACACAATGAGGGGACAAACTGATGTGGGGACATTCATACCTCAACTTGCAGAGTAGCCATCCCAAAGGATATAAACGCATTTTTCATTATGTACTCTGCACATAAAAACATTGCATTTAATTGAACGTGTTCTATCTAAAATAAATGTTTTCTCCCTCTTTGCAAACTCAGTGGAAGTCAGAGTAAACCCATCTGTTTTAACTCCTGAGACTAACATTTCTTCCTCTCTTTTTCAAACATGAGTTTATCCTGCTCTCCCTTGCATGGGAAATCCAGCAACCCTGAAGTGTGATTAGCAGTAATCAGAAAACATCCACACCTGCATGTAGGCAGTGGGAGGCTTTTCAATTGGAAATGGATTTTGAGAACATAATGTCTCTGTTTTGAAAGGACAAATGCATCTTTCAAGGAATACAAGCAATAAAAACCATTTATGTATTGTATTTCTTCAAGGATAGTAATGCTATCATAGAATCAAGTGCCTTAATTGTTGAAGGGATTAATTTCTGCTCTTTGGAACTAAATACATTCAATGTTGCTAAAGAAGTCCTGGAGAGTTTTTCATAAGCTGGATGATAGAACAGCCAGTGCTTATCATCTGTCCAAAACAAGGTGTCTTTTTTCTTGTCCATTTTAGGTTCAAGAGACAGGTGCAAGGACTGTGGTGTGGGGACTTCTGTGGCACAAAAGCAGCCCAGACAGGACTGCAGCAGGGCAGGGCATGGAGGAGCAGGGTGATAACTGCTGGAGAAAGCAGCCTGGCAGGAAAGCGGTGCCTAACTGAGATAAGTGACTTTTATTCATTCTGTCTCCAAGTCTCTACTATCTTTAATGCCTGTTGAAATAAAACATTTGCAATAAAAGTACTCCCTGATAGCATAACTTTCTCATCTTTCGGTTAAATTCTAAGGGTTTTCCTGGTCCTCGTTTGTCAGGTTCCCAGGAAAGAGGGAGGAAGGCAAGATTTACTCTTCCCCTAACACCTAAATATAAACTGTAATCAGATTTATAAACAACATCTACAGGCCTCTTTCATAAGATACAAAAAGCATAGAAAAATACATCTGTGCCCTTCTGTTTCCTTTTTGTAGTCTTTCACCTCTGCTTCTATTTCCCTAAATAGAAAGATAATAGTATTAATCTATTCCTTGGGGCTTTTGTGAAGGTTCACAATTAATATTTATGCAGTAAAATGGAATAAATGCTGTGTAAGTGCACAGCATCATTATTGTTCTCTCTCTCTTCATTAGCACATCATGTGCATCCCAAGTAGAACAAATAAACATGGAAATTAGCTGTCCTCAAAGTCAGGCAAGTGAGAAAGGTAACATGACTGCTAGAGAGCCATTAATTAAAAATGTTTGCTGTGGGTAACATCTGTGGCAAACAAAACAACCCTCTGAGATTCAAAGAACTAAATGTATTTCTTTACTCATTTGTGCGAGTTCTGTCTGAAGCAAAGAAGTTCTGGGAATATTTTCAGATTAAATACGCTGCACGTACTCCCACAGCAGCTGCGTCTTGAACAGGGATCCAGCTGAGGCAGCAAGTAGGTTTTGCATTCTAAAACCTGGAAACCTCCCTCAATGCTTCTTTCCGGGTCTCATTTATTTCCTGTGCTTATTACTATACGTGTGTTTTCCAAAGCACAACTCACACAGAACTGGCTCCTCCTTTGCAACTGCTATAGTAGCCAATCCCCATTTCCACAGGTTTTTGATGCAGGAATTTGGATTAGTCCCAACACCACCAGGACTTCTCATTTGTCCGTCTCAGGGTGTTTCCATCTGGTCTGTCTCCGAGCACAGCTGGTGGTCGTGTTGCTGCACCTGTCCAGAACACCTTGGTGTTTGCCCTCAGAACAGTTTGCCTTCACTTAGAAACTTTCCACGATGTGGCACGATTTTCTAGCTGAGGCTGCATGAGCAGTGCACTAGTACTTCAGCTGAAACAATCTTACAGAAATAGCCTTTTTATACTGTATCACAGCCTGACACAGAAAATTGCTGCACTTGTCTTCAAAGCGTTGCACGGCCAAAATCACAGACATTGTCTGAACGGTGTATCAGTGCCCAGCTGGGTTTGGCAGCAAAGGTGCAAAGGGAAAATGAGAATTTGCAGAGGTTCTTCCAATTGAAATCCTTAGTTTGGGATTGTTTTTCCCTGGTTTTGGAAGGCATGCATCAGCCTAAAATCGAGTTGTGAAACCCAATTTGCTTTTCTTTTCCAGAAATAAGAACTTGATAGTAATGTTCTGCTGGACATGGCCTTCCGTCAGGGGGAGGTGACTTTATTCCTGCTTATGCAGATGGGAATTGAAGTGCCCTTCCACAGAAATCCCACAGTCATTTAAGACTGGGTTTACTCAAGAGACTAATCCCTCCATAACTATTAGCTAGAGTGGCTCTTCCTGCATCCCTCTACATCACAGCTGCCTCCTGTCTCACTCTTCTAACCTCCAGCTAAAGCTGCTTCCTCCCAGGGTGACTCTGGTGGATGACTTGCAAAATGGCAGTTCTTGTCACTGAAGGATGCTAAAACATACCAGTTCTCTGGTGTTTTGTTGGTCAAGGAGCATTTTCCTAACAAACTGATTAAAAGTGTGCAACCAGGGAAGGAATAAACATTATGGAAGAAAACCAACTTCTCACAGCCCCTGAAATTTATAGATTTGGCCTTGCAGCTGGCCAGACTGAGGCTCTGTTTGACTAAGCTAGAGTATTTTACTTACCACTGTAGTAAAGCCTGAGACTCCTCCTCACTCACCTTCAGCCTACAGTTCTGAGTGTTTCAAGGTCTCAGTGAAGAGCTCATCCTGCCTGAAACATTTGCCCTTTGGACATGCCAAGATGGGACACCTCAATGCTAAGGGAGGATGTGTCAGTGAGAGAATTCTTGAAATATAATGTGCCTGTACATGCACACACTGACTCTCCAGAAAGGCTTTAAATGCTAGGCAGATTTAGATTAGATATTAGGAGTAAATTCTTCCCTGTGAGGGTAGTGAGGCCCTGGCACAGGCTGCCCAGAGAAGCTGTGGTTGGCCCATCCCCGGAAGTGTCCAAGGCTGGGCAGGACGGGCCTTGGAGCAACATGGTCTAGTGGAAGGTGTCCCTGCCCATGGCAGGGGGTGGAATGAAATGATCCTTAAGGTCCTTTCCAACCCAAAGAATCTGTGATTTTATTATACAATTCCTTTCTCTGGTTTATCTCCTGTCCTACATGGAAAATGTACCTTCTTCCCCCACAACGAAGAAGAGCAGGTTGAGAAGGGCTGAAAACAGCCAAGGTGCCTTCCCAGGCCTGCTCTCGCTTGAGTCCCTTGGCTCAGTGCTGCACTCCCTGTCTCAAACTGGCAGCCCCTCTGCTCCCTCCTGCATGCATTTGTCCTGTTACACAACATCAGGATTTCAGATTATGATGGAATTGCATCATCTGAGAGGAAGAGGTGCTGGTCTGCAGAGCTGAGGTGGCCATGCCCTTCAGAGCAGCAAGGTTTTGCAGAGATAACCTGCCCCATCAGCTCAGATTTCATCGCAGTGTGATTACCCTTGCTCACGATGCTGCCTCTTTGAGATTAGGCTTTATGCTAAACCCATGACCGATTTTCATCCTGGGCTTTAGAAAATAATTTGATTGCTTCAAATCTCTAATTATTTGAGACAAAGTGATAGTTTCAGTAAGGGTCCATAAACTACACAATGGATGCTGAACCCCTCCTCCTCATTCAAACCCAGCCTCTGACATAAGGAATCTGGCTCACATTATGCTTCAAGTCAGAATTCAGCCTTCAGAAAAGAGAAACTCAATGCATTTCAAATGCAAGAGTCAAATCTGTCTGGGAAGAAAGCCCACATCAGCTACCAATCTTTTATTCTGTGATATTAGTCGTCCATGTGCTCCAAAATTCAAGCCAGATGTCTTTACTCAAAGATTTTCTCTCTAGGAATATCTGGCTACCTGATGGAATCTAATTAACCCTGACACAGACAGCTATTTAAAGACTATTCAACCATTTCTTGTTCTCAGCATTTGCACTTCAAGAATATCCTAAAGGAAAAGAAGGAAGGATTCATGGTGAATGCTGTCCACTAATTTGCTTGATCTCTTCCTTTCAAGAGAAATAATCGCCGATGAGAAGCAGTGAAAACTGCAAATGGTGTGTAAGTGTAATATGCAGCTATTAATTAAAATGTCCATTTGCCATGGATAAGGGCTAGTAAAAGAAACTCAGTGAAGGACAGTTTTGCTCTCATCAAAATCAGAGCAGGATCTCTCTGCCAGAAAACAAAATATTCCTTGTTCAAGCAGATCATTACACTGCTTTTTACACACTCTTTTTATTTCCTAACCACTCCTTAAAGCACCTTAAACTCCTGACATGTTCAAACCATTTCCAGGTAAGAAGAGAGACATTTCACAGGAAAAGGTAATAAAGCAAGTTTGTCTTTACTTTTCATGTTCTAAGTAAATTAACTGGTTCTCTTATTTGTTGGAGTTTTTTTTTCCTTTAACATGTGTTTCAGAAATGAATAAATAGTTTAGTGCATTTCTTCCATTCACATTAGTTTAATCAATGCAACGTCTAAATCAACTCTTTATCAATAGATTTTCATGAAAGATGAGCAGATGCTGCACTTAGGGACATGGTTTAGGGGTGGACTTGGCAGTGTTGGGTTAGTGGTTGGATTCGGTGACCATAAAGGTCTTTTCCAACCTAAATGGTTCTGTAATTCTATGCAGGGGTGCCACACACAGTTCTGGTAGGATGTCACACCCTACTTATGACTAATATTAAATGCCTCCACCCTGCTAGTCTCAGTTAGAGATGCACCCATGTACCAGACTCACCTCCATCCTGGTACTCCGAAAATGTTAGAGGCTCTGATGGAGAACTGTAGGAGCAAAGAGAGCATCCTGAGGCAAAGCTACCAGTAGCTTTCAAGATGGGCAGTTTTGGATCCTTTCTTACTCATCTCAGTACCAATGGATGTCTGCTCTGTTTTCTGCTGAGGTAGGATCATTAAAGTTTATTAATCAAAGTATGAGTTGATCTGCAATTGATATTTTCCATAAACATTTGTGGGAACTGTGAGAGAGGGACAAAACTCTTTAGGGATCTCTCTGCTTTTTACACAGTCTTGCCATTTAGGGTCCCTCTCTCCTGCCTATAAATACCTGAAAGGCTGATCTCTACTCCAAGACAGCCACCTGGGTCCCTTCCAACAGCGAATAGCAGGAGCACATGTTGCTGCAGGGTGGAATCTCTCTCCTGGGCCAGGAGGAACAGCCAAGTGCTGGTTGCTGTCTCTTATTTCCACTGGCTAGAGGAGAAGTATGGACAAATAGCTGAAACCAGCCAATCTTTAGATTGTTAAAAAAAGGTGCAAATGTACCCTTTGCAGCTGTATCTGTTTTGCTTTGCTTTTAAAAGATCTGCTT
Organism: Oreocharis arfaki; assembly: GCA_013398015.1. Lineage (NCBI taxonomy): Eukaryota > Metazoa > Chordata > Aves > Passeriformes > Paramythiidae > Oreocharis > Oreocharis arfaki. The sequence continues at coordinate 690,080 of VZRR01011764.1, forward strand.
GGTTTTACAAGATAGAAGCGAGAATTCTTGCTTTCAGGAAAAATCTAGGAAGATTAAAGAAACTTCCTTCCCCTATCGGCACATTGTTATTCTTCCCCAGCCGTCTACTACTGTTTTGTTTAGGCTTCTTTCTGCAAAGCACCTGACAGTGGGCATGCTGAGGTAGCTGCTGGATTGAACTAAACCTTTGCATGGGTTCAGGATGGAAATTCAGCAATACTGAATTCAGCAGTCCTGATGTTTGAACCATGCACAGGCATGCTGCCAAGAAGTTTACATTTGTCCTCACCCTTCCTCAATTACTAGTTTGAAAGAACATCTCCTGCTCCACCAGGCTACACTGCAGTATAAAACTCATGTTGGGCTTTTATTCCCCTTGACTGGCTTTTGCTTTTAACAAGAGAAACGTATGCAAAACCCTACTGCTGTCCAGTGCTCTGCTGCTATGACAATCCATAGCAATCCTTAAGTAGAGCTGCAGACTGCAAGACTATCAATTAACACCATTTCCACCAATTAGCAATGAAGGAGAAAAACGCTACTCTTTTAAAATTGAGAGACTAATTGTAGCAGCAGTTGTTAACTGCAGTAGCCTTGCAGGACTCTCAAAGGAATCCAGAATGGAAAGCCATGTGTTACAGTCCACACGGGATGCTGGGAGACACTGTCTTTTACACATATTTGCAGTAGTGTTGTAATTATTTTGCTTGTACATCGGTGTTTGGGTTGGGAGAAATAGACTGGGTGAGGGGTTATGGCTGATGTAGAGTTAAAACTGGCTTAGTTCATATTTAACCTTTTCTTAAACCTTCAACAGTGTATGATTCCACCTTTTAGGAGCACAGAAGGTAAGTGGTGCTAGAAGCTCATGGACTGTGATGGGAGGGAGGGAGGGAGGACACGTTGCTTAAGTACCATGCCTGGTGCAAGCCTGATGTCAAAAGAAGCTGGTGAGACAAGGGGACCTCGAAGCAGCATTTCTGGGAGCAGAAATGTATAATGAAGTTACCACACGGACAGGAGGAAATAACTGAAAGTCACAGAAATCATGCTGAAGAAACTGGAATAGTGAACTTGGCTCCTAAGCTTCTTAATGTGTCCTTACCTATCCGAGTATGACTGATGCTCATTTGCATAAAAGGATGCTTTATTTTATAACAGCAAATGATTTGTCAGCTAGCCTCTGCATTTGCTCCCTGGTAATTTAGATTAATGGCATTTATGGCTTTTCTTTAAAGAAACTGTTCTTGCAGCTTTCCCATGGCGCCAAAAGAATGATGTCTATTGTTCCTCATGCTAATACTATCATTTTAAAAAGTGTAAGTTGTTTTTTGATTCTCTTAAATTGGGAATATGAGTGGCAAAAGAGAATTAAATTTGCATTGCATAAAATAAAGATGAAAGCACTTTGGTGGAGTCTTTATATACACTTAGGAAGCATTTTTAAAATTCTCATATTCCCCAAATGTACACATACACATTGAGGATCAGTAGCCTGTTCAAAGGAAAATTTATTATAATTTATACTGTTTGGCTACTGAAACTATATGCTTTCTTCTTCCAGAAAGATTCTGGATTATCTGAAAGGATCAGAGTCAGATGTTTGTTCCAGTGGATGTAGTCATCCACTATCACGAGCCTTCTTGTGCCCCTGGATAAGAATTTTACGTCCAACATTAAAAAAAAGATGGTCACATTTTGAGCATAACTTGCAACAGCTCTTTCTTTCTCTTTGGATGGTGCTGGGCCAGTTCCACAGGAGGACTGTACGTGGTCTGTACATAATCTGGCAGATCCATCAAGATCCTCTTAATTAGAGCTGCTTTTATAAATTCAGGAATAAAGTAGCCTGTCTCACCCTGAAATACCAGATACAGTAGCTTACCCATTATTTGTGTTTCAAGTCCTTTATTTCATCCTGATGATGAAGACTACAATGTTCATCAAAAAGCCAAGCAAACATGGAGAATTGAGGTGCCAAGAGCCAGTGGCCTGGTGTATTGAGGGAGGCAACAGGAGAGCAGCTGTCTGTGGTGAGTGTGCATAAGGCAGTGGCAGTGCCCAGGCTGTACACTTGGATGCCTTCTCTTGTAATCCTCTGGCACAGCACAATGGGTCTTTCAGCTTTTTAATCAGTGGTAAAATAGAGTGAAAATCCAATTTGTTAATTGTCTGGGAAGAAGAATAAAACAACATTGCTACAATTTTGTTGAACAATTTGGTTTTCATGATCTCCACATCTGTATTGCTGATTAATTCACATTTCCAGCTGCCCTTCACATTCCCTGTAAATTTATCTCACTCTAATAATTTTGTATCTTTTAAAATTTGATTTTACTGAAGCAATTATTTTCTCTGCTAATTCTAGTTGTTTCTAATTTGGAAGGCAAAGGCAGATACGGCCTATCACATCATTAATATCCCTCAACACTTCAGTTTTCATTTCACCACTGGGGAATTCTTTAGAGGCTGAATGTCAGGTTTTAATGAAATGTCTTTTTTGGAAAACTGTTTTAGTTCAGTCCTTTGCCCTTCTGAGCCACATAAATAAAGCTGGAAAACTAAACTGCTATTTGAAAACTGGGTATTGGAAGAAAAGATGTGTACAATGGCAGTTCACATACTTTTTCCATCGCTTAAAAATCACATGGTGTTCAAACTTGCAGCATTGTACTATCCCAAACACAGCCATTGGGATTATATTCTGGAATTGTGCTGAGGGAGTTATGATACACTTTCCTTGATAATTGGTATGCATAATTAGGTTATATTTCATTTAAAGAAAGCACCTAGCAAGAAAAATTCTGACTCCAATGACATTAATTCTCACTGAGCAAGTTTTTTAATTACATCCAGGTATCTGGAGATGCAGCAAAGTGCTTAATTCACATGGTCTGATGGGCAAGTAGGCTACAGTCTGTTTTATAAACCTCACTTCAACTTCCTTAAGATTAGTTCACCTTTCTTTTCTCTTCTCCTGCTCTCTCCTGAGCTCTCCCAGCCTGTGTTTCAGGCTGGCTGTGAGCCATACAGCACAGTCCTGAAGCTGAGCAAATGCAGATATCAGCATAGGCTCAGGGCTACACTAACCCATTGTTTGGAGATGGTATTTTCCTAGCAAGCACGGAGTGAGATCATGTCTGCTCATAAAAAAGTGTAGGCAGACCACTGGATTCAAGGCAGCATCAATTATTCCTCCAAACTGCCGGCGCATGGAGCGAAGCAGAGATTAAAAGCAAACACGGCCTTAACGCGCTGTTATGAGTTGTGCTGCCCAAGGCTCGGCAAATGTTCCCATCCAGAAAACCCCCAGGGAATCTACTTAATCTGCCTATCAGGCCCAGGACCATAAATGATTACACTAGAAGTAAGGAGCACTGAAAAACATCAACATTATTTAACATTGTAGAGCTCTTTCTCCAGAGAAAATAGAGTGGCTACAAGGATGAAATACAACTCAGGGATTTGGGATGTACTTTTGCCATGGCAAACCAAACTTGGGGGACCACGTGTATATGGAAAATTTTAGTGAGCCAACTTAGTGGGAGCTTCCTTTCATTTTCCTTAGCCTGCTGTGCTGACTCCAGCCCCCAGCTATGGATTGTACTGCTCTGGAGTCCCTGGAGAACACTTCAAAACGTGGAAGATAGGTGGGAATCGAGGCATCGATTCTTATTGACCCTCCAGCTCCACCTTCATCCTGGCTAGACAAGACCCCCTGCTAATGTGCCCTTGGGTATTTTACAGGGCTGGCCTTACACTGAATAGCACAAACAGAGCAGAAAATGCCGTCTTTCCAAGTAGAACCAAGGACTAAACATTTTTCAGTTTACCTATGTGAACAGCACAGCACCTTGGTAATTAGTAGTTCAGGGGGTTCTCATTCTGACTGGTTTAATGAATATTAGTGATGTTGAGGAATGCTGCTTTGAATAGCAAATACCACTGGAGCTGTTTATCAACCAAAGTTTTCAACCTAGGTCAGGCACAGAGGATTAAAAAAAGCAAAAACTGTTTATGAAGTACTACTGGGTAAGAGACATTGCTTAAAAAACAAAAGAAACACAGGGGAAAGCTATTATACACATTATTAACTTATGGAATTTGATCTTTAGATATAATTTAATGCCTTTGGGAGGCATTCAATAACACTTTAGTACTGTTAATGCTGCAGTATTTCATCAGTTTGCCTAGTAACAATCATATGTTAACACAGCAAACACATGCCCTGTGATGTCTTCTATCCTAATATCTTCTAAATCTATATTCACATAGGTGCCTTTTTAAAGTCCTTAGATAGGAAAGTAAGCACAACATTACAGATTATTTTAAGTGAAACCAAGTTGGTTCCAGCTTTTACTTTACTTTACTTCCTTTTCCCAAGTATTTCATATTTTTGTCCAGAGCAAGCTACCAATCACAATTAAGAGCAGTCCTAAGCCACCCCTGACAAGATAATTACATGAGATGCTTACAAAAGTAATGAGATTTTTAAGTATCTGTTTATGTCCTTGATGTTTGGCCATGGATAAAATCCCTAACCTGCAGATTTGCACACCCTTCCCACCAAAAAGCATGCAATATCTTTCCTTTTTTAATTTCCAGAAAAAATGTTTGTTATAAATCTAGGATTAAGGCCAGATGCGGCCACAAACAAATTTGGGAAGGTGGAGTAATTGCTGTTTGCTGAAAGTGATTGCTTCCTGTTACAATTACCATAGCAATTAACGTAATTCTCTACAATACCAAGAGGAATAATAAAGTTAGTGGATAAGAACAGCAAACAAACACCTTTGTCTGCTCTGGAAAACAGATTAGTACAAAACCTGCCGTGTTATACAGACAGCAGGAGAGCTGCATTGTCCTTAGCACTTCACTGTCTTGCTTTTAAATGCTTGGCTTAGTCAAAGTCGTGAGAGACAGTTAGGTTTTTGTCACTTAGCAACCATAACTGGGTTCAGGAGCAAAGCAATTTGGAACAGACAGTACTCGACTACTAAATGTTACCACTGCAGCACACCTACAGCCACTCACTCCTGTTTGAAACCGGGGAGTCTGGGCCACAGAAAAACAACCAAAGCACTTCTGAAAAGAAGTGTTCACGTCCCATTTTTCAAGCTACTAGAGGAACTTCATCTTCCCTTGATTTCCCACCATCCCATTACCCATACAGATCAGTTTTTGAAGAAGTCCTTGAGACAGGAAGGACACAGCCAAGCACCTAAGGCTGTCTCAAGGCATCTCAGTGCTAATGCCACCCAAGTCAACTGCAGCGAAACACCTACGTACCATGGATATCACAGCAGACCTCTCCTTCTGTATGTTCACTTAGGTGCATTCAAGTTTCAAGTAGGTACTTAGGATGTCCTTGGATGAATAGGAGGTTTTGAATGAAAATACGACACAATGAAATAAAGAAAAAGGTAATTCTACATTCCCTGTGAATTATGGGACTTTGGGTCTTCAACGGTGGTAGACAAATCAAACATTGGTGACAAAAATACTATTCCTTTTTATAAAAGTACTTCAAGTAACTCTGTTTTCCCTCTCCCCAAAAAATGCTAGCTCAGTGGATTTGTAAAAAACTCACAGTCCTTTCTCTGTCTACTCTTGCAACAAGCTCAAAGAGCTAGAAGAAGAAGTGTGGGGAAAGGGACTATGCAGTATCAAGCACAACAGAGCAGACATTCTGGCCCAAACTTCGATGCATACCCACAGTGCAAGTAATGAAATATATGCTAAGAGTTATTTGAGAAAATAAAGCACACAGGACACAAAAGTGGCTAGTTTAGAAGGATCAAAATATGCAGTTAAGACTCAAGGCCTAATTCTGATATTGGTTGGAGCCATTCACACCAGGGCACTGAAAGACTCTATTTCATCAGTGCATACCAGGGCAGCATTGGGCACCTTCTGCTTTCAGCTCTGATAAAAGCGCTCTTGACTCACACAGCATTGTTCAGGAGTGAGTCAAGTGTGTACTTTCCTAGGAGTTTAAACACAGTCTTGAAAAATGTTTGATGGATATTACAGGCGGTCCCAATGGAAGCAGAAGGCCACTGTGGCTGGTCTCAGAGCACTGATGGATGAAGAGAGTTTTACTGTGATATCCCAGCATCCAGCAAAACCATTCAGTTCTAGAAGACTGAATAGATGTAGTTGAAAATCATAGTAGCCAAGAATTTCTCATTACTTTTTGCTGCTGAAAAGGCTGTGGAAAAGGGAGGAAATTACTTTGGCTGGGGCATGCGAGGCTCGCCTGGAAGTCCTCAAGTATTTTGTTCAGCCCCAGTACACAGAAAATAAAAACGTCTGAACAAATTTATTGAGGGTTTAGTTCTCTGCTTGTCACACTTGACAGCAAATCTGTGACTGGCTGGAGACTGGTGCTGCTGTGCAGTGAAGAGCAGCTCTCTCTTGCCACACCACCCTGCATAATGCACTGGTGACCTGCTTATCGATCACTCCCAGGAGATCCAGCTTTACAGATATCATCTGCAGGGATGCAGCAGAAAGGGAAAGTGGAAACAAAGGAAAAGTGGAACCTGCAGCTATGGGCCCTTGGCAGCTGAAGAGCAACTGCCTCCTCTCAAAGCAGCTCCTGTGACAGCAGTGTCACAAAAGTCTACATTCACATGAAGTAGTACAAGATCCAACAATATTCTTGGTATATCAGACATGTACTAATTATGTTCTATCAAGAAACAAAATAACATTTAAATTGTCTCTAATAATGTAACTGCACCATGAAACTACTGTATTTCCTTATGCTTAAATAAGCAACAAAGACTGTGATGATATTTTTGCTTTATTAAGAAATACTCTTTTTTTTAAACTTATGTTTCTCATTAGCACAAAATAATGGGTAACCATGGATCTAATTATCGGGCTCAATTTATGCTTAATGATACGTGAAGTCTGCTCCTTAATTGCCAGAGAAATGTGGGATTCTGGGTGTTTCCTTCCATTCCTTTCTTAAGTATGTGCAGCATTCTTGCCTCCTAAAGATTTATTCTAGAAAAGGCTGTTATGTGTCTTTAATACTGGAGGATCCTACTCTTCCTATTCATTAGAATGGAAAGCCTATGTGTTACACAAACTTTTGTTAAAATATTTATACTCCAAACCTGTTTCAAGACATACCTTATAAATATTCAGATGATCTTAGATTCTGAAAGTTACCAGGGATTAGTCTAATACTTTCCAGCCAAACCCCAGAGTTCTAGGTACTGAACTGAACAGAGTGTTCCTGAAAGAGAAGAACAAATTGGAAAAGTGCAAATGTTAGGAGAGGTATGACCCAGAAGCCAAAACTTCAAATACTTTTCCCTGAATCATCTTATTTTGTGGGACTTGAAACCTTCACAAATACCGTTTCCTCCTGAGGCAGGAACAGGAAGAATTTGAAATCTGGAAGGCTTGAAATAACTTTCCAAAAATCTTTCTCTTGCATCTCTGCTGCCACGTTAGACACTAGAAAAAGTACAGGCGTGTGTAAAGGTCTGGATGTGAGCACCTGCCAGTGCCATGCTCCTGGCTGACCTGCCATTCCAGCGAGTCACAGGGTGACTGCACTGCAGCGCTGCTGAGCAGGGCAGCCTGAGCTCCAGCAGCTGCCAAAGGAAACATGAAAACAACCTCACTGAATTCTTTGCTACAGCAGCACATCTGCATCCCCTCTGGATCAATAAGCCCTGGGTGGAGAACGGTTTTGTCTTACCTGGTCCTTCCTTTCCTCCTTCTTTGTGTGCTTGTCAAACAGCACAAGGAAACAGATGGTCTATCCCTGGCATTGCACCTCAGTTTTGCCCAAACAAGCCTGAGCCACAGAATTTTTTGTAGGTTATGATGAAGTTGGACATGGCTGCCTATTGGCCAGCGTCCTTGACAGGACACAACCACTCAATTTCAAACATTTTATCTGTGGTGTAAACGACCAGACAGAGCAATGCCTTCCACGGGCCTTCTGTTTTCAGAGTCCTTTCTAACTCCATCTTTTGCTACTGTTCATCCTTGTTGCTCCTGTCTATTTGCCTTTGTATGTTACCATGTGGGATAAGCAATGCATGCTGAGTACTGCTCAGATACAGCCCAGTGATCTGCCAGTGAATTCCTTCTGTGGGTGTTTGAATTCCCCAAGAGTAACTTACAGATTTAATTTAGTCCCATTATATCATTGAAACAGAATTCTGCACTTTCATCTTTCTCTATCCTGGGATATCTTATGTTTCCTTATGTTATTACCAAAGGTAGCTGCACAGGACATCATGTTTTGTGATGGTTTCATTTTTGGCTGGCTCATAATTACCTGTTAGCTGGTGAGTTGAAGTGTTATTCTACATCCCTTGTCTAACACTACAGATGGACTGCTCAGTGCTTTACAACTTATTTTTTGTTATTATTATTTAAGATACTGTGATATTCTGAATAACTTAGAAAAATACCTTATTTGACTTTATTACATGCTGCCTCTGAGGACTCTCCAGCTCCTCACATTGCCTGCTGTTGCCAAGCTGACAATTATGAAACACTGCCTGTTGATAACCTGCAAGGAATATTATTTTCCTCAAGTGGAACAAGCTCTCCAGTTGTGACGTATTAGAGGGATCTTGACGCCAACTGCCACCCATTAAAATGCTAATCAGCAGCAAAGGGAAGAGGCAGAGCCAAAACCTCAAACCCAAAACTTCATCAAAGCTTGAAGGAAACCACTGTTTTACCACAGTGGTGTTGTACCAGCTGTGCCAGCAGCTTGGGCTCAGGTTCAGTACATTCATCCTCAGGGGCAGAGGGGAGGACGGGCAGGACAAGTTACCACTTCGCAATTTTTTTATCCAGAAGATTTAACCAGTCCTCATGACCTTTGCTTTCCCAGCTCCCGCCTTCCCACAGCAAGGGAGAAAACAAAAAATACAAAATGTTCACAAATTGCAGGAGCTAGTAACTTGTACCTTAGAAGAAACATATTACTCAGAGGTGATCTGTACATTTAGTCATAAGAGCCAACAGCTTCAGCACTTGCTTTCCCAACTGTAGCTCAAACTGTTCTTATTATTGTTTAAAAAAACAAGTATTGCACAGATACACGATCTATTTCCTGGAGTTACCTGTTAGTTGTGGAGAGACTCTGAACTTGTTGCCCTTATCATGAATAAAACCATATGTTTCACTTGCAGTTTCTGGCTTTTCATGCCATATGAAACACTCAGATACAATCTCATGGAACATTAAAGTCACTGCACCATGTCTCTCAGCATCATTAAAATAAGGAATCATCTCTGCTTAAAAATGTGAAGAAAAACTTCCCAGCTGCATTATATTCTCCTCTAGAGAAAGGATTTTGGGATCTTTTTTTAAAAGGACAAAATGAAAACCAACATTGGACTGAAAGAACAACAAATTCCTTTACCTTCTTAAAAACCAAATGTACAAATACTGATTCTTCCATTACTTTGCCTCGCTTCTTTGTAGCTAAAACATCTCTTTAGCAAAACCAGTAACTGAAGGGTGCAGCCAATCTATAAAGCTCAGATGGGGTGAAAAATCGAGTTTTGAAACTTTGCAAACAAGTTGCTCTAGGCCAATTTTCCCACAGCTGAATCTTGGCCTTGTTTGTTCTCATTTCCCACAGGTAGTTATGGCATTGGCCATAACTTTGAAATAACTTGCTGATATTCAGCATGTTGTTTTATTTCTTCTCCCATAATTGAGTTGTGCTGGTTTGACATTTTGATTCAGCACTGTAAAAAAAGCAGATCCAATTTACTGAAATTTCTGCGGTTGATTCAAAAATACTGATTCAATTTCTCAGTACATTCATCAAAGGAGACACCCTTAACTTTACGTTTGTGTGCAGAAACAAGTAGTCATTCATCAGGAACAAGAGGAATATCTCACTCTCCCTGGAGTAAGTCACACCTTTGGGCGGGGATGGATCCGACCTGAGGCTTGGATTCCACAAGGCTTTTCTGTTTTCCCAGACAGAGTACAGTCCCATGAAAGCCACTGCAGAGCCACTTCAGTCTCTCTTGACCCTGCATCGACACCTAAAGGGTTTCCACCTGCTACACGCTGTGTGAGAGAAGAGGGTGAACAGAGGCAGCAATAATGGCAAAGGACCAGGTCAATGCAAGGTGTTACGTGTGAAATCCAGATTATAGTAAACATGAGAATTGACAACATAAAATGTTCATAAACCAGCTGCTCACTCTCCTCTGTTTCTGGGGACAAACCCTGGCTCTTGCTTCTGCACACCCTTTGGGAACAGATACAGATTTTGCCTGGATGAGGGCTCAGGAGGCTCAGGATGCCACCCCATCAACTCCGTGTCCCTCAGCAGAAGTTCATTCACAGCCAATCAAAGCCTGAACAACCCATTTTCCCTCAAAATCTCTAGGTCACACTGCATGACCTAGCTGGTAAGACACTCAGCACTGCTGATGGAGGAAAGAAAAAAAGTCATGGTCCTTAATACCCTCTTGCCACCACCTTCTTTATAACCTGGGGGAAAGGGAAGCTGTGGTTTCATAAGATACTCTTCAGCTTTAGTATCCTGAAACATCAGATGCAAATAAAGTGCTTATATGCATCTCTTTGTACTTTCGCTGCTTCCACTAATCAATTTCACCACTCTGTTTTGCTGCTGCCATCAAAATGTACTCTCAGTATATAAAGCAAGGCTCTTCAACAGTTTTTCTAAAGAATGTGGGTTGGAAAAAGCATAGGAATAATGGGGGGGACTAAACAGATGTTTTCAAGTAGCTGGTTTATAATACATCTGAAATCTAAATTTCAGTATATTGGTCATAGACTTAGGGATTTCAGAGACGCCTGGGTAGATTCTTCTCATACAAAGATATTTTATACACACTCTACACACATATCTGAATCAATTGTCTCTACCTGTAGACAACACCCAGGAACTACAGAATGACAGGAAAGGGATGCTAAGTGCAATAATCCCACTGAGCACTAGAAACCAGCACCTGTTCCAAAGATCCAGAAATAAATGGTGTTGGGAACTTGGAGAGATCCTGATGGAGGTTGTTCACATGAGGTTTTCAACTTTTTCAGTTTCTCTCTGCAGCAGAGATCTCTTTTTTTTTTTGAACCAGAAATAGCTTCATATGGCTCATAGCTGATTCTCCCAAAAGCCGGTCCATTGCAGAATTATCTCATCCTCTGCTTTTAATACAGTATTAGTGCATCTCTACCCCACTATTCAGTTAAAATACGTACTTTTTTCTTAAATTCCTAAACTTCCAAACCAATGGCTATGAAAAGAACAAGATCACTTCTAAATCTATTGGACAAATTTTTAAATTCCTCACCTCAAATTAAAAGACAGGATTCCTGTCAGCTTCAGGCTAACAGAACAGCACTTTTAAGCCTCTGTGTTTTATTCCTAGAAAGCAGCTGAATCTTTACGCTTTTCCTGCCTCAATTTTTCCAAAACTTGCAGGATGTAACAGTTGTGAGGATCTCTAGCATCTGTCATGTTAGGAAAATGATTAAAACAGGCATTATTTTCATTCAGTAAAACTGTGACTTTTCTTTGGTCATTCTTCCCTAACTTAAAAATTGCAAAGGATAAAGCCTTCAGAAATTATACTTAAAAGTGATTCATTATGAAAGTCATTACGTACTTGATTGTGTGGCAGCTTTGATTAGGTATCTTCTACTTAGACCCAAAGTCAGATGAAGTAACACAAGTGAACAGGCAGTTATTAATATTGCAGTATCTAGAAAATGGTAGGGATGACAAAAGCAGATCACTTTGGAGTGAGCTGCCACTTCTGACAGTGTGACTCCAAAGGAAGAAGCAGCCAGGCCCAGAACTGCCAGTGGGAATCAGCCAGCCTGGTCACATTGAAATCCATCAGGGGCAGCTGCTCCTGCTGCTCTCCTGGTATCTGTGTGTGCACAAACACAAACACACTTCCTACATCCCACAGTCTGAGAGGCCTATTTCACACAATTTTTATTTTGACCCTATGATTAGAAAAACTCCTCAACTTTGAAAAACAATAAAAAGTGCTCACAGCAGCTCCTGTGAGTTTTAGTAGCTTCTGTATGGCTGGTGGCCCAACAGCCCTGAATTTGCTTTATGTGGTAATTTAAGCAATTTAAGCTTAAAATGTTCCCAGCGCAAAAATTAGGGCTATGTCTAACAAGTACATTAAGGCTTATTATGCCTGTTAAGCACAAGGAGTCACTCTTGTTGTGACTGCACATTACATTTGAAAGCTGTTCTGGGCAGTTTGCTGATTCCCTAATCAAACCTGTGTGGGAGGTGCTTTTTGGTGACATTTAGAAACCCTCAATTACAAAACAACTAGCTAAAAGGGCAAAGAAATGGGTTTTCCTAAACACAGTGACAGGAAACAAAAACAGACACTGGACATAAGAAAAGAACTGGAACCATTCTTTTTGCATTCTGTTTTTTACTTTTATTCTGTTACTTTGGTTTCTTAAGAGACTCAAAATGAATAAAAAGCCCAGTATCCGAAGGGAAAATAACCTTGCTATTTGAGGAATCAAAGATTTTGAAATTGCCCAAGAGACAGAAATCAAAGATATTTTGATCTTCCAACATTCAAAAATGTCGAGTACATCTTGTTACTTTTACGTATCTTTAGAATTTAAAAATTAAAGAAGTGCTGACTCAAATTTGTATGAAGTTAAAATAACTTAAACCATCTCTTTTTTTCATCTTTCATAAATCTTTTATTGGTGGTTCAAAACGAAGCATATGCTCCCAGAACGTTTATCTCATGGCTGGTATCCTCCAAGGAAACCAGATGGCAAAACTCATAAATCCCTTTCCCTTCTGCTCCTTGACAGCCCCAATCAAGAAAGTTATGAGGCTGGAAGATCAGGTTTATGTCCTGTTGTTATAAAAACATTTCCTTTGTGCATCCAATATTGGTTCAATTTTCTCCAAGTCCATAGTGGCAAATAGCAGTTTAGTGAGATATTATATGCAGACAGCTATTGGAAGAACATACACCCCATTCTCCACTTCATTGGGAGGCACTGGTGTATTATTTCACACAAGAGCAGATGAGATCAGAAGCACTTTGGGGTTTTGAGGCACAGTACCAGACAGCTACAAAGTTTAAATTTCAAGCACTATCACACAAATAGATGTCACTCCCAAACAGTAGACAAGGATTTTTGTCTTAACAAGTTGAAGTACAACCACAGACAAAACTGACACGGTAGGTAAATGTTTTAGGCCTCTTCTGCAAATGAAAGGTATAATCTGTCTACTGCCTTAATATCAACAGCATGGTTAGAGGTTTGAAATCCTTTTGATCACTCACCTTAAAGAACCCTCACAAGATGAAAAGAAATCATTATCATTAATGTTCATGATTTCAAGACTGAAAGCTTGAAAGAACTGACAACTTAAACACGACAGTTAAGATTGTGTTGGTTGTTCCTAAGACTTCTGGGGAAATAAAATGTGCAATTAGAGCTCTTTGATTACCTGAAAGAAGCTCAACACTTCACAAATTACTGCTCCAAACTGAAGTACGAATGGAAAATTTTAGTTTGCTTCACAAGAAATATTCCAACATGTTTTGATGAAGAATCTGCAAGACAATTGTGGATGTTTATTTCAATTCATTTCAGTTTATAGCATTCCCAGTGAAAACAGCTGTTAAAATCTGAACTCCTCTACATAAATTCCCTCTTTATTAACTTCACCTTTTGTTAGAAATTTCTCCCATCAACATAATTTCAAGATTCACAAGATTCTTCTGAGGAAACGAAGGTGGGGAGAAATGATAAATTAAGAAAAATACAACACAAATGTCAGATTTTATTGAGGTACTGCATTCACATTGGTTTGTGCACTGAACAGTCACATTTGGCTAAAGACATCCATGTTTATGACATGAAGACACCACACTGAGATGGCACATGGGGAAAGCTTAAAATAAAGCTTGGTCAACATGGTGTGCCAAATTCCGCTCTGCTTGACAACTGTGTTATCTCACTGGAATTGCCCAGGGTAGAGACAACAACTTGCATGAAAATGACTGACAGCAGTAGCTGATATGTGCAAATCAAAACACACAACTTCTCAGTACAGCAACCATACACAAACACATCCTGGCACAGCTGCAGATTGGCCTCTGGTTATCGACAGTGGTTGTAAAGAGCCTGGAAACACCTCTGGAAGAGTGAGTCAGGTTCTTGCGGCTCACAGTCACAGTCCATCCTTGTGGCTTAGGAAATCTCTTGAAGCCACTTGGCTCTGTCAACAGCTTGTTTTGGTGGGGGCTTTGTAAAGGATGCAGCTCTGTATCTGCAAAATACCAATAATAGTTAAGAATAGTTTAGAATTAGAACAGGGGAAGATTTTTTTCCTACAAAAAAATCCAGAACAAACCACACAGCTCAATCCATTTCACTGGATCGAGCTGCATTACTTCTTTCCAAGTACCTCATTATATTCCTAGCCTTTATCAGGTGAAGAACTGCACCTCTAAAGGACATTACTACAGCTATGAAATACTAAGTGCCTCCTCTGGGGGTGTTTGTGGATGGGTAGCTCTGCTGCTGCTCCTCTACTGTGCAAGTGAGGATTTCCCCTTGCATGCGATAAAGGCCCAAGGCACAATGGTGCTAAATCAAAACAAAAAAGGTTTTGTAGATAAAGACAGTCACTTATCCAACATTTCTATGCAGTGCCTCTTGGAAAATGCACCACTAATATCTACATCAAACCACACATTTAATTTCTTTTCAATGATAGACATACTCACAATGTCTTTTATCCTGAAAGATACCAGAATATATTCAAAGTTACACTTGAGGAATTTCTATACAAATAAATTGCTCTACTGCTCATTAAAGCAGGATTGATTCTGAGGTAAAGCACAACATCTGTTGTTACAGATGGGTATAGAAGCAAATGCTAGTCTGGATATGCAAAAAAATGGACATGCACTGAAGTCTGGCTGGATAATTCTGGCTAACTCAGCTACTGACAGAAGTTCTGAAACATGAAATCTCGGATTCAGGGCAGGTGGCGACTAGCAGCAAGAGCATCCTAACCAGCAAAGAACATCAATTCAATACTGGTTCACTGAGAATAATGATGCTCATCTGAATTATCAGTGACATTTTTTGTATCTTCTAGATTATTTTCTGCTGAAGGCTCTGAGGATGTTTACACATTCCTCATGAACTTAAATGAAAACCTGAGACACACATGTAAGCTTAGATTTGTACCTTCCCCCAGCACTGCCATCTGGCTGACAGCAGTGTGCCGAGGCAGCTTGAGGAGGCAAACCCCACCCTGGGGTGTGTCAAACACAAATAAATAACCAGCCACTCAGAAGAGGGGATTGGTTATCCTGCTGTATTGAGCCTTGGTGCAGCCTCACCCTGAATGCAGTGCGCAGTTCTGGGCTCCTCAACCTAAGAAGGATGTTAAGGCACTCAAAAGCATCCAGAGGAGGCCAACAAAGCTGGAGAAAGGGCTGAAAGGACACCTAGAAGGAGTGTCCCATGAGCAGTGGCTAAGGACTTTGGGCTTGTCTAGTTCAGGGACAAGGAGGCTGAGGGGTGACCTCACCGCTCTGTCCAGCTTCCTGAGGAGGGGAATGTGGAGAGGATGGTGATGCCCTGGCACAGGTTGCCCAGAGAAGCTGTGGATGCCACATTCCTGGAAGTGTTCAAGGCCAGGTGAGATGGAGCTCTGAGCTACCTGGTCTAGTGGAAAGTGTCCCTGCCCATGGCAGTGGGATGGGAACAAGATGATCTTGAAGGTCCCTTCCAACCCAAAGCATGATGTGATTCTCTGATTTCTTCTCCCTGGTATCCAGTGATAGGATGCATAGGAATGGTTCAAAGCTCCACCAAGGGAGGTTTAGACTGGACATTAGGAAGCATTTCTTTACTATTTAGTCAGCTATTCATCTTTATTCTTGAGGATTTGGTTTCTCCTTTTTAAGTACAGTACATTGATTTTTATTCTATTTCACTTTTTTTTAAATTTCAGAACATTTCTCGAGGGCACTGAGAAAATTCTGAAAGGTAGTTTTAGTCCCAGAGTCTTGCAACCCTTCCCAGGGTGGTGTCATTCACAGATTTTATTCATGTGCTCTTTAGTCCTTCAGCCAAGCTCTTACTACTCATCCAGGATAACGTACCAGACACTATCCAAGACAGCCTTCTTCCCTCCAAAAATGTGCTTGAGAATGAGTCACTGAAAACTTCTCTTTGACTGCATTTTCATAAAGATCTGTAATCACAGCCACTTGTTCCCACTCATCTGATAGGCAAAACTACCTTGACAAAGAGAGAAATTAGACTGGTTTGTCGTGATCTGTCTTCATGAAATCTGTGTCAGATTTTTCTTGTATATAGCTCAACTATTTAATAATTTAACATATTAGCACTCTAAGTTAGAAGCAATGCCTCCAGCTGCCTAGTTCCTCTCCTTTTCCTTTTTAAAGCTAAGAGCTGTGTTTGCCCTTTTGCTGGAAAAGAGCAGGCAAACGAGCTTGAATTGTATGCTGAACTACACCAGGCATAAAGGGGGTCCTGTTTCTAATTAAAACTCAGTGATTTTGGCAGAGGAAATATGCCTTCTAAAGGAATTCTGATTGGCACCTGTAGCTTTCTCACAGCAGTAGAAATTTGTAGCCACTGATGGACTCTCTGGATTAATGCTGCGCTGTGAAGTGGCTCCCCGTGACAGGTGTGGGTATGAAATCTGCAACAAGCACATGTGAAAAGCAGGGGACAAAAAACAATTAGAGACCTGGAATTTCTACCAGCCATACTTGTGTTGAAGTTCAGAAAAGTTCCTTGCCTCCCTTTCCATTTTCACCCAAAGTTCCCAACTTTTTCCATTCTGAATCAGGAAGTGAAAAGGCTCACAGGCTAAGGACATTGTTTTCCTGGATTTAGCTCCAAATGAGGTCTCAAGTATTTTGAGTTTTCACTACAATGCCAGCCTCATTTTGCCAACAAAAAGAGTCGGGCAATTCATCCACAAGAAAAGCTTCCAATTTTTTTGCTCTTTATATAATGCATGCATTCAAACCCTACACAAGTCCTTTGCAGCTGCCCCTCAATTCTCTCCCTGTAAGCAATAGTGGTTAGCAGGCACCCTAGAAACATCAGCTTCTCTACCACAGCAGAAAAGCAGGCAAACAAAAGCATGAGGAAACAAGAGGCTCACAGCCTTCAGAAAGCAGTGCCACATTCACAGACCTCAGCTCATCTCAGCACTTGGCGCCTGCCTCAGATATTTTTGGATTTTCTCACTACAGACGGCTTTCTGACTGCAGGATCCATTTTAGTCTTCCCATGGCATTTTTCTCTCACAAGCCTTTTCATTTGCAACAGCAGAAAAAAAGAATGTGTGGAGGTGGTTAGGAGTTTTGAAATGAGTTTTGTTACACTTCAGTATTTTTATAAGGACAGAGAGCCAAAATCAACTTGTTATGTCGATAAAGAGCTCTGAGAAAGATGCATTTGCACTTGGGATGCACAGGGTGGCTTTTTTTAAGGGTACAAGAGAAAATACACGAAACAGGAAACTCTTGACTCATTTACTTTCCTGCTCATCTGAAAACAACTGCTGAGCAAACAGGACAACTTATTTTTCTTGTGACAGACATTGCTGATCTGCAGCTATTCTCACATTCTGTGGCTGTTCAGCCATAAGCTTTCACCCCCTGCGGAAAGCAAAATGCATGTTTCATGCCATCTGAAGTCCTTTGCATTATTCATAAATTCCTCTCAAGTCTGAAGTCTCCTCTTCAACTCCTCTCAGTGTACTGGGGTACATTTCAAACACTATTTTGCATGGTCTGTGCCATAGGCAGTTTGACCTTCACACATGATTTCAGCATAAAAATCAAGTTTCTTGCAAGATAACCTTCTGCAATTTTGTATCAGAATTGACCTGGCACTCATTCCTGCATCCCCAGGAAGCAATGTATGACTAAACTGCCCAACAGAAACTTAACTGCTTTCACCCTTTGTCACACAGGTGCCTTTCTGGCAATTCATCACTCAAGAAATTCTTTTGGATAAGTTACAGTGTCTGCCTCCTTAGTAAGCTCTGGTGCACTCTGGACAGCTCAGGGAAAGGACAATAACAGCACAAGGGGAATGTAATCTTCTCTGGCACATAACCATGATGGAGTATTTATGTACCAGTAAATCCAGAAGAGATTTGTCTGGGGAAGGACTCTGCAGATCCATCCCTGTGCAAGGACAGCATCACACCAGTGTAGAAATAAATCAATCAAAGAGTTTGCTAGTGTTTTCAGAAAGTTAAACCCACATAAAGAATAATTTTATAAAATCTATGTAAAACAGAGTAGAGAGTATACAAATACAACAGAATAAGATGAAAATAAATGTTCTCGTGATACCTCTTTTCTTCACAGCATTGGTAGAATCCATTCAGTGCCTCTGTTTTTTAACATACTGAACTCCCTCTGGCCTCACTGTCTGTAAAACAAAGGTATTTTTAGAAGAACTAACAGCATTATTCTTCTATCAGTTGCAAATAGTAATACATAGATATGCCCACTGCACTAGAAAAACCACAGTTCCTGGGATCTTCTACAATTTTTAGAGGATGAGACAGATCAGAACCATTCCACTTTGCATTCCTGCGGCTCAGAGAGGCTGCAATTATTAATTTACTTGCGTTAAAAAGGAATAAATATCAAAGTGAAGAGCAATATAGGGTAGCAGCACTGTGGTGTAAGTTGGGCTTGTAGCAGGAAATCAGAGTCTCCTTAAAGAAATCACATTAAAAAATTCCCATTTTCAAAAAAATAGACCAGAAATCTCAAACTTTCATCCCTCTCCAAACATAATCAGTCACTGTAGCTTTCAGTGCCCCTTCATACAGTGACCCCAAAGCTCTGTGTGTGTGTGTGTGGAGGCTTATAACACCTCTTTGCATGAAAGAAGTTTACCCATGTTTTATAGAAAGATTAAAGTGATGACAGGAGCACATAAAACCATTTTTAGTTAAGAATTTTACCAGTTTCCCACAAAATTTTTTGTTCTGGCATCTCCCATCTTTTGAACCTTTGGTTTTGAAGCTTAGTAGCACTTGAATATTGTTTCTCAGAGCACAGCTTCATAAGTTAACGTAAGTAATAGTTAAGATTCCACCAGCTAACTGATACAGACACCTGCTTGGAGCAGGGCAGGAAGCTTTTGATTCAGTGCAGTTAACTTGAGTTTGCCCAACTGATCAGAGTAACTAAAGCAAAGGCAGCCTGCAGTGGATCACTGCAAGAAAGGAAGAGAGAGATACTCTGCCAGTTTCCACTGATCCCTGCTGACAGCTGAGAAAGCAGAGCTCTAGAAGAAAATACTTTCCTAACCACACTTTCAACTTAATTTATTTTCTTTCTTACCTGATATTCATTATTTTATTCCCTTCCCACTTTTCTCATTCTGTTTCCAGTCCTTATTTTCTGCTACTATGCTTCCCATGCTAGTCCCCATATCCATGAACAGCAGGTCATACTTGGGAGTCTCTCCTCCCTTTTCTCTGCCCCAAATCTCAACCCTGTACATGATTCCATATCTGCCAGGTTCCCTCTCCAATTCTCTGCCCAAGCACCAGGCTTCTGCTCCCCAGCCCACCCCAGCCACTGCTCCAACTCCTGGCCCCCAGGACTTTCTCCATCCCCTCCGGCATCGCTGCCTCCCTTCTCTGCTGCTCTCAACTCCATCAATCCCATCCCTCTTCCACATGCTCCCAGGAGCA
Organism: Oreocharis arfaki; assembly: GCA_013398015.1. Taxonomy (NCBI): domain Eukaryota; kingdom Metazoa; phylum Chordata; class Aves; order Passeriformes; family Paramythiidae; genus Oreocharis; species Oreocharis arfaki. Next base: position 709,851 of record VZRR01011764.1, read on the forward strand.
TTCAGCTCCTTGCAGTTTTCTCCTTTATCTACCAGCTCCAAAACCTCCCCCTGCTTTATCCTGTCTTCTAATTCTCTCTATGGAGCTCATCAATCTTCCTCCCCGGCCTCCCTGTATTTCCTACTACCCTCTAGTTCAACAGTGTCTTTGACCTCATTTTCTGCTTTTCCAAGTGCGAGCCAACACAAAGATAACAGAAAAAATAAACTTCACTGGGCAGGGTACTTTTCTCCAAGAAAGTGTGTGGGGAAGGGATTGAAAAACAGGTTCCCTATATTCAAAAGGGATGAAAAGTTGAGAATGCTAATATTTTAATTTAATAGGAAACTGAAACAAAGCAGATTGGGAAAGGGAATTACTTGTTATTGAGGTGTTTTGAAAGCTGCATTTTATTTTATTTTGTTTGAATTAAAAATGCTGCAGTTTGGTTTCAAAAATGCAAAAATGGGATTCGATAGTTTGACATTTTTAAAAATCTGTACAATAATATTTAATCTAAGCTCTTAGGTGAAAACAACTGAGTTATTTCCACTGTGATAAAAAACAAATCCAAACAGAAGAAAAAAAATCCTTATCAGTTACAGAGGAAGGCACTTTATTTTTGAAGCCTACAGCAGCTATGGGTATATTTGTAGTGAAAAACTGACTCCTAATGAGCTGCAAAAATCTCACCGCTACAAGAAAGTCTGGGAAATTTAAAAGCTAAGGAGTCCAATAAAGACATTTCAAAATGTAATCTTTCCTAGTGATGTACCCTTCCACTAAATTTGAATTCACAGCTCCAAAATGGAAATCTTCTTTATTTCCTAAAGAGAGAAAAAAAAAGTCTTTTTTTTTAAACAGTTGAGGCCACTTGGCTGATATGTCCCCATACAGAAATGAGGTAGATGACTGACAAAGATAAAAGTAGCCTAACTGGGGGAAATTTAAAAGCAGCTACAAGAACACCATGCAGTTGAAATTACTCCTAAACCTAGAAGGCAAAGTTATCAACGCACACTCCAAAAGCCAAGCAGTGCATCTGAATTCAGACTGCAGCTATCTGCTTTCACAACCCATAGTCAGATAATTGTACTGAGCTAAGAAGGACAATGTGCGAGAGCTTCGTCCTTTTTCATCAAAATACCTAAATATTTCATATATTTGAATCATGCCCCACGAGGAATCTTTAATTAAGGAGAGAAATAGCAAAAGGAAAGTCATCTGGTGATTTTTCAAGCTGCGTTTCTCCTTATTATGAAATGAAACCATGAACTTTTGCATATTGTGATGTCACTGCTTTGCAAGAACAAGGAATTAATAACTTCTATTAAAGCACATTTTCCCCAGCACTTATGATTAATTTACAAGGCCACAGTTCTTTCACACTCCAACCCAAAGGTCCCTGCTGTCTGACTCTGAATGCATTACAGAGGTCTTCCTGTGCTAAATTTTAAGGGAAAAGTATTAGTTACCACTGTAAAATGTAATTTGCTATCCATGCTTTGCAGTGGTATAGAACACTTCATCTCAAAGGTCTTTCCAGACCTGGCAGAAATACAGGGACAACTCATAAAATGTGTTTAAAAACTGTTTGGGTCACCAAGGTGGAGAGTCTCTCTCTACCTTCTATATCTCTGATGGCAAAGCCCGTTCTCAGGGGCCAGCAGAGATGATCACTCCTGTCCCATCAGCTGCCTGGTCAAGGCAAGCGTATGTGCACCTTTCCCAGAGTCAAGATGTGCCTCTGGATTTCCCCTTTTCTGCCTGTTTACCACTCCTATCCCGACAATTATGCAATATTTACTCAGTCCTCCTTATCTCTAGCACTGGGGGGATGTTCCAGCATTATTCACTCAACCTTAACAAAACACTTGCAGCCTTGTGACTCCCTAGCTCCCCACATTCTGAGAGGGATAAAACTTGGGCACAAAGAAAAGTTTTGGGTAGAAGAAGCACAAAGCACATGACCAAATTCCCTTTCACCTTGAATAAATACATAATGTTTGCATATTCAGGCCTTGGATTTCTTTGAGGTCTTTTTTTACCACTGTTACAGTTCTCCAGCCTTCAAATGGGAGAAACAAAAACATGTACAATGAGTTCAATGAAAAATACTTTCTCTTAAAAAGAGCTTAACAACCAAATGAAATAAAGGATCTTCTTGTTTGCCTGTACCTACTGTCTTGCACATCATGGATCAACTCTGCACTCTACACTAGGATACTACAAATAGAAATGTCTAACTCCAGTAACATTTAAGTAGTTCTTCCTAGTCTATGGCATTGACTGAGTTCATTTCTCCTGAAATTCCGTGCTCAGATTAAAATGTAAATTTTTGCTAGGGCTAAAACATCCTCAGCTAACTCAGGAACCCAGCCTGTACTACTGGATGCTGATGCTATGGAAGATCTGTGCTGATGCTATGGAAGACCATTTGTTAAAGGCTAAACAGAAGCAAATGCCAGTTGATATACCTTTTGTAGAATCAGAAACCTTAATAAAGGGCTTCATATTCAGTTTATTGTTAGATTTATCATCGATCTTGAAATTATTTCTGCAAAAATTCAACCATTCCACTGTATTTAGGAGATCTTAGACGAGCCCACAGAACAATGACCAACTTCTACTATCATGTGAGGTAGGAAAGGCATAAAATAATCAATTGTATGTTTAATGAGATACAAAACTCTAATGAGCTGATGTATTATGGGTGAAATTGAATATAACAAAAAATATTGCTTTCAAAACTGAGTGCTCTCTGAGTGCTCCAGGGATACAGATGTTGCACAACACCTAAAGTGTGACATAGCCTTCATCTAAAGGCAAAATTATGCTAGTTCAGAAAAAGCTTTGTTGAACTGAGTCCACAGTTAAAACTCACAGTCCTCAGGCCTGCAGTTTTCTGAAGCATCTAAAAACTGTTTTAATTTTTAAATTTGTTTTTATTGCCTATATATGGTCACCCTGAACTCTCAGAAGAACTGAAAGATGAGGAGAGAGGCTGTTTTTATTTTCCCCAGGCGTGCAAGCAGCTAACCAGTCATCTTGTCAGACACTCAGCCCTTGCATGACTTCCACGCAAAAGAAACCCAAGTATGATGAAGACAAGCACTCAGGCTTGTCAGTGAAATCCTAAAACATTTCCAAAGATCTCTCAACCTTGGCAAAGCAACTGGCTTTCAATTTCCAGCAACCTGCCACACCAACAGCCAAAGCTATGAGAATTTAGATGTGAAATAATTTCATTTGAAGCAGCCAAAGAAACAGAATAATAAAAGTGAAAAACACAGGATGTGAGCAAAGTCAGAGCTGTGTTTAAATATAAAGGAATCTGTCCAAGCAAAGCACGAAACTACACAGGGGATGGCTGGGAAAAAGCAAAGATCCTTCAGCTTCCCGGCCTCGTAAGGTTTGGAATTGTGACTTAGAATGCCTACATGAATGCTGGATCATGGGTGGGGGAACTTGGGATGCTGTTCATCTCATGATAGGAAGAGAGGAACAACTTTTACTGCCCAAGCAGGATGTGGGTTTGCAGCAGGGTTTGAGTCCATACGGAAAGATGGAATTGCTTGGCAGCAATGGTGCAGCAGCACCTGCATCCTTCCCAGCTCCCCACGTGCCAAACACGTCTGGCACAAAAACAAAAGGCATGAGAAATACAGCACTGCTGTCCTGGCAATGGATTAAGAGTTGGTGCCATAGTAGGAAAGCCTGAGGGAAGAAGTTAAACAGCAACACATTCAAAAGCATAATGCCAGTTTATAATTAAAACACAACCATCTTGTAGAAGAGCACGAGAGCATTTTGTTCATCCCACCCAAGAGTTTATTTAGACTGTTCTAGGTAGCAGGTCTTAATTCCACTCTCTCTACAGGACAAGTGTGAAGTTTTCCATTTGCAGATTAGTAGCAGTTTGCTGAATGTGTGACTTCAGCAGCTTGCTCATCTCATACAGCTACAAAGGGAGGCTCTGCAGCTCTGACAGCTCTATGAACCACTTTTAAACCAAAGCCTGCATTCTCTGGAGAACTAAATTAGGCACAGGAAGCTTGGTATGAAGTGGACTTTGTTAACTAGACACTCAGGAGGGGGCTTACTGCTCTATAATAGGCTATAATTACAGTAACTCATTGGTCATTTACTGCCATGTAGGTATAGAAGTATTTTAAAATAACAACTAAAAAGAAAATTTGAGCTGAAGGGACTTTTTTCCAAGAATTCGTCCGCTTTTTCAACTCATTGAACTTCCAATGCCTACATAAGTGCAACATTCCTTTTATTTCCTACAACTTTACTAGATGAACTGCTGAAGCAGTTCATTTAAATATTTAGGAAGTCCAAGACAAAGGGTGAAACTTATTACATTCCATCTTGCCAACGAGACTTGCAGTCAGATTTCACAGATGTAGTGAACTGGAGCAGCAGCAGCAGCAATTTGCCCATGTGAGTGGGTTAGTGCTGACTACATGCACTATTCCTGCAGGCATTTGCCAACACAGTCTGGGCACAAAGATATAGACTACTGGTACTGGAACAAAGAGTCCTAGAATTCAGAGACTGGATCCTATGCCAGGAAGGAAGCAAAAAAAAAAAAGAATGACCTTTCTCTGTCACAAGAAAATTCACTTAAAATCTCTCCTGAGATTCCTATCCCTAGAATGAATCACTACTGTATGTTTATGTACTCTTGACAGGAAATCCAGAGCAACTAAGACAGTAAGCCTCTTTCTGAAAAAGGGGCTTATTTTTTGCACCCCTACTCAGTATTGCAAGCTTTTACACTCTTCCTACTACTACATAAATATACTGAGCTTGTGCTAAATGTTTTGAGTTTGGTACAGATTTCACAGAGCAGGAAAAACAGCAGGATAGCTTTGTTACATCTTGACATCCCCATCAGAAAGAAAATACACACTGTTGGATTTCTCCACATCCATTTAAAGACAGAGCAAGGCTTTTTCTGTGCAGGTTATAATGCACATCAATAACAACTGGTCTTACCTGCCATCTGTAAGCTTAAACCTGTATCCAGTTTGCTGCGTGGCTTGGTGCTGATAAACAAATAACAGAGAACACACACAGTGATGATAAAAGCAAAGAGGACCACTGCTGCTATTGACAAGCCCACGAGTGCTCCAACACTAAGAGAGAAAAACAAAGAAATTGAGTGTACAAACAGCCTGGGGTACCCATTAAAACAATGGTCAAGATGATGTCTGGAGTTTACTTGTACTCAGGCATGGGAGTAACTGTGCATTTTACTGTAAACAAAACTTTAGAACTCAATACTTTAATTGCATAAACTGCAGTTATATCACTGCCCTCAGAAGGGTCAATGTCATTACACAGTAGTTGAACTTCTGGCCCTCAGTGACATTTCCTGCATACTACTCCCGAGTCTGATTTAATGCATATTTATAAAAATCAGAAATAACTTCATGCAGTAACTGACACCAGTGAGATGAAGAAGTTCTTCAGTGCAATACTATTCCTAGATAAGCAAAATATCACACACACTCAGAGAGGGTGATGCTAGAGCTCCAGGCAGCTCAAACAACATGACTATTGAAGCTGTATTTTCAGTCTGAAATGCCATTTTTATAGTATAAAAAACATGAAAGCTGTGTTATTCATTTCTGCTAGCAGCTCTTCAGAGCAGGGTGGAATACTGTGATCACTGTCGTGCCTTTGTGCTAATGCAATAAATCTCCAGTCAAGACTGGAGAAATTCTCCCATGATCTTTGGCACAGTAAAAGGAAAACTAAAGCTGAATTAGTTTACTCACAATATCAACAGCATCAAGGAAGCAGGAATTAATTACTCTGGAGGCCAAACATACATTACTATATGTAGATTTTATCAAGGTACTACTCCTGCAAGATAAAAGCTACTTTATATATCTCCCATAGGCATACAGTGAGACAGTATACGCACATACAGATATCTCTCCTGATTTCCAAACCTTATTTTCAAGTCTTTTCCTAATATAAAATTCTCATGATGAAAGGACGGACCCAATACAATACAGTCTAGCTATCATTTCCTCCAGTCTCCTGGGCCATTTGATGCCTTCCATGTTCCAGTCCTCTATTCTACAGTCCATGCCAAAGATCCTGACTTTTGGTGAAATTAAACAGCAGCCTTTTGGTCACAGATGAGGAGTCTGAGGACTGAGAATCCTTATATTACTACTCTGGTATATTTACAGTTTTGACAGACATCAAAAGGACAGAAGAGAGATGAATGTCTTGAATTCTACAAGCTCCATCCTCTAGTCATAAAAACACCTTTATATATCACTGCTATCAGGGAAAAGTCAACTCTACTGTGGCCTTGCAGGAAGATGAGAAGAATTGTGCCTTGGGATGTTTTTATGAATTTTACATTCAAGCTACTGCAAAGCTTCTCTACAAGCTCCCACAGCATCAGCACACAGATATATCCACAGGAGAAACTCTTAAAATCAGCAGGATGGGAACAGCAGATATCACTATGGCTTTCACATGCTGTTTTCATTAGTTACTGGTCAGAATCAGTAATGAAGTTCGGGCAACATTTAGCCCAAACACATGTACAGCTAAAATAATTTGTTATCAGCAAAATGGCTCTGGAAAGAACAGCTTTACCCTGCTGAAGATTTTTCCTGGTATTTCTCATCTGCATCAAATAGGATGTCCTTATGTGTTTGTGCATATACGCACATATTAAGCAATTTTTTTCTTTATTGTTCTTTGTCTCAAACAAAACTTGCAGGCAAGCAATATTCTGCTTACTATGGAATCTGAATATGACCTACAGTCAGAGATCTCACCTGGGTTCTGGCCTTATTTTTGCATTTTCACTTGGAACACCTTGACCCAAATAGACAAAACAGAAGAAATACACAGAATAGCCACAGAACCAAGTGACGCAAACAAGATTCTTCAGAAGCAGTTATTTGTGCTTTTTCGTCATGACAGTACAAAACAGCACTTGTAAGATTCCATTTAAATGCCAGTCTGCAGTGCAGGACTAAGGAGGTTGCTCACCATTATCCAAACATTGAGCAGTCAGCTGCCCTAAAGCCAAATAGATCAAGTACATATTAATGATTATTCATTTTTCTGTTCAGGAATCTGTTACTCTTGGTTGTAGCTCTCCTCCGTGCAGTTGCAGAAGATGACATGAACAATACATTGTGTACTGCACAGCACAATGCATCTTCAGTATCACTACACAACTTGTGTAAGATGCTTTGTGAGTTACAAAAGGCAAAGGTAAGAAAAACCTGAGGAACTCTCCAGGTCAAAAACTCATCATAGGTTATGTGCTACAAGAAATGTTTCTCATGCACCAGCAGCAACATGAGAAGATCTCACCACCACCACAAAACCAAACAGATACTCTCATTGCACTTCCTGAATGAATCAGAAAACAGGACAATTTGTACTTACTCTTTTTCAACACACAATGTTTTGATACCAGATTGTTCTCGAAGTGCTGAAGCCATCAACCCACAGAGAAGGTATAATTAAGTTCTGTAAGATTAATTTTGGGTTAAAGTTTGGGGATGGAGGGTTGTTTCTTAATTTATCTAATTCAGAGAAATTTAATGTGTCTTCCACAGCTCTGAATACTGATGTTTCTTAACCAGAACACAATCTTTTCTTTCTATGTTACTAGTTAAAGCTGTTATCAGAAACAAAATACCAAATAACTGTCATCACTGACCACTTTAACAATCACACTCCTCTGAAACTAAAGACAACCTTACAGCATGTCCTCTAGATTCTACAGCAGTTACTGTGGTGCTGCATACCTGCTTTAAAAAGCCCTTGCTAAAATCATTTTGCCACCTTCCATTCTTTACCTTAAACACTGTCTGAAGGCCACCCAGCAGTCACATGGTAACAGTCTACAGATCTCAGGGTCTCTGTCTTCAAGGTCTTCAGCGTCTCTGTCTCAGTCTTCTGGCAGCAGAGACATTAAACAAGCAAACTAAAAAGTCTCTCTTGGCCACAGCTGCGGCCTCATTAGTGAGCAAAACCCTTTTGAATTAACAACCCACTCAACCCCAAAGCAATGATCTGGTATAAAGATGGCAAAGACAGCCTAGGGGTAACCCTGACATGAGCAATGTTAAGTTTGGTAGGAGATCCAGACAGAACTCTCCCAAGTTACTTTCCACATAGGGCCATACCACACATTTCACTGCTGTTACACCACCCAGGCCTGTAGCACAGCCAAAGGCTTCACTCAGCAGAGAGGCTCCACTCTGCCAGCAGCCTCCCCAGGGCTCCCCAGGCTGTGCCCAGAGAGCTGCTGACTGGGTCATTGACTTGTCTGTCAGTGGATGCTCAGCATCAGACACCTATAGTTATTTTTAGTTCATAAAATTAGTCCATCCACACCAGCAACAGCCAGGAAAAATTTAAATATTGGCTAAGCAGAGGCAGTATTGCCCACTGATAGACTAAAAGGAAGCTCATGAGTCACCCGAATCCGAGTAAATCAAATGTTCCCAAGGCCATTGTTGCAGTGACGTGTTGTTCATAGTATTTGCAAAGTACACAAATAAATATTCTCAAGAGACTGGAAGAATGGGCATAGAGAAACAAAAGACTTGCTATTTTGGAAAGCCAAAACAGATGCCTGGAGGTCGGTACAGCCAAGCAAAGCTTGGCCTCAGTATTAGGCCACCACGGCTCCATGGGTATTAATTAAGAAAGCATTTTGAGTAAAATCTATACTTGGCTTGAAAGAATTTTAATCAATTATGTATTATTACAGGCAACTTCAAAGATACAGCTTTGGAATGGATATTATAATTCTATTTGATACTGAAAGATGCCATTAAATCGGCAAAATAAAACTTCACAGAAGAGTGATAAAAATAAACCTAAAATATTTTAAAACAAAGAGAAACAAAAAGGCTGACTGAACATAACTGCTTCAGTTCAGTACAAATTCCACATGTTCAGCATTTCTCCCCTTCCACTCAGCTTGGGAGGTAAAGCAGATGTGATAACTGCATGTGCATGCACAGCACACTGCTCTGGAGGCTGAGCTGCTCAGTGTTTTGCTCACTGGTGTTTTATAGCATCTGTGTTTTGTGGATTCTAAAGCTGAATAACCTTCTGATGAATTCTGCCTTTTCTTAATGTTGCCCTCCCTGTTCCATGGGCTCCTGACAGCTCGAAAAGACAGCAAAATGCATCCTTCCCTCTTCTTTGCAGAAACAAGTCTTTCAAGATCTATGATCTGACAAAAAACAGCAACAACAACAACCAAAAAACCAAACCAAACCAAAAAAACAACCAAAACTATACTCTTTGATTTTAAATACCGACAGAAAAAAGAAAAAAAGAAAGGACAAGTAATATATTAATAATTAATTAATAATATTATTAATTGCATGCAGAAATTAATAGTATTGATTACATATAATGAATTCTTGGGGGAAATAAGAAATGTGTCAGAGTTGCTCAGTAGTCTATTATCTGTGATAGCCCAGCAGCTCCCAGTACAGCAGGTGTTAAGATGTTGTCAAATACCGCAGTTTTTGCAGAAGTGGGAGGGGAAAAGAGGGTTCCACGTTGCTAAGGGGTGGGGCAGTGTCTGGTTCTAAACACAGTACAGGCAGTAGAGATTTGGCAAGAAAAAAGAAGAGCATAGGCCTGCAAGAGAGTATTGCTTCAGGTTGCCAAGGCTGCTGGCTTCTCCATGAACTGCTTCCATGAAAGCTGGATGCCAAGGGGTCTGGCCATGCCCCTCCCACAGCAGGAAAAACACAAGTGAAATGTGCAACAGTTTCCTGAAATTCTACCTGGTGTGCCACCAAACTGAAGTAATCCCTGAGATATCACCAACCACTTGTGGTGCACTCAGTCACTGCTTTCAAATGTCTGGGGGGGAGGCAGGCAAATGAAGATTTAGGAAAAGAACCTAAAGCTCTGGAGTACAGCAAAGCCTGAAACAATTCCCCCATTAGAGCTTCCAGCTCCTTTCCCTTCCTAAATACATTCCATCTCCAGACCTACCTTGGCTGGTTTGCCTAACTCTTGCTTAGTTTTAAATCTTAAGGGTTTCAAGTCTTAAAAGGGTGTCCTCAAAGGCTGAAAGAAGCATTTTAAGGATTATTTTAACATATGGTTGTTACCAATCAATATAAGTAACAGTCCAGTGATCACCAAAACATTTTGAGAGGCCAGAAAATGTTATTTTTATGTTCTCCTCAAACTCCTAATTGAACTGTTGTGTGAAAATTGATACAGTTTTCAAAATGATGCAATATTAAAATGTTCCCAGTGTGTTAATAACTAAAAACTGCTCTATTTGTTACTGAAAACACTTACAGGACGTGGTTCAATTCTAACCACTCAGTAACTTTGCTTAGAGAGGTAAATTGTATTTATTCACCTATTTTCTACAATGAATATAGTCAGTTGCGGCAGAAGTTAAGCACAACCAAAACTCCATGAATGGCAATTTCCTTGGGTCCTTTTAGCAGCTTAGAGCTACTGTAGAAAGAAGAAAAAAAATCCTTAATTTTCAAAGTTTGGGCCTAAATTTCTGACTTAGATGAAGGCTAAGCAGTCATTTCTCAGACCCTACAAAGTCTTTCTAAAGGAAGAACCTTCAGAGAGGTGTTTCATTAAAGCCTCTCCTGGGATTCAGTTCCTGGAGGTAGTTTCTGAAAAGATCAAGCTTTAAGAGTCTTCACTACAACACCCAGATAAGACGTTGTGATGCAATATTAACTTATTCCTTCAGTTCTTCTGCCATTTTGAGAAAGTTTACTGTGATTGAAACAGTCAAAGACTATGCAAAAATATAACATTAAAACAGTATGAGTATTTTATAGCAGAAGTGTAAAAAAGGACACTTGGAGATGACTCTCACACCAGAGAAGCTGAGTAATTCTGTGTCAGTCACAGCGGTGGATGGCTTGGGAGATACCCACAATCAACCCACTCTTTGCACCAGATAAAGTAGATTTTAAATAATAATACATTAAATATTAGACCAGACAAATGAAACTGGTAAGTCCACAGTACTGGATAGCATTAACTCACGAGCCCTGAAGGAATTCACATGTGGAACTGCAGAGCTGCTGGCCAAGGTGCTGAGTGTGTGTGGTTGCACAGTGCTGAATCCGAGCCTGGCTGTGATCCCCAAGCCGTGATGCCCCCGCTCACCTTCCCCAAATACGAGGGACATCAAAGGACCTGCTTTGATGGTAAAGCCGAACCTGCCAACCATCTCATTACCATGCTCTACCCACAGGAAGCTGCTGGCAGTTGCAGCTTCCTGACATAAAATCCTAAATGAAAGGATCAGCATCAGGATGAGGGGAAAACACTGCATGGTTAACCTGCTGGACTCTATGAGGTGTCAATAGGCAGATGGACAGAGAAACCCAGTAGACAGAGTTAGATGTCTCAAAAAGCCTTTGGACAAAGCCCTGCACTGAAAGTGGGGTTAAAAAGACTGAATTTATATAGGATTAGGGAAAGGTTTTGCCACAAATTTAAGGCTGCTTAAAAGCATAAGGAGCAAGGCTAAGTGGTCTCTTTTCAGTGTAAAGAAAAGTCACTGAGACTGATTTTTATTCACATCTTCATCTATGATCTGGTGAAAAAGGAAATCTGAGTTTCTGATGATCCTAAGCCCCTACAAGCAATCAAATGTTGAGGGCAAGGAATGCTAGAAGACTTGCAGAAAACTGAGTGAACAGGCAAAAGTGATGTACATGAGTTTCAGTGTACATAATGTAGTGTATAAAGAACAAAACCAAGTCTACACTGTAATAAACTCAGAACAGGCAGTTCTGAACTCGAGAAAAGTTTTCAAGTCTTCAGTGACAACTCACTGAAATCATGGAGTCAATGTGAACTGGCAGCCAAAGACATCAAACAACAGGCCACCAAGAGGAAGGGTTTTGAGAGAGACTGGAGGCAATATTCGGCCACTCTGTAGAACCTTGCCACACCCACATCTTGGGCATGCAGCTCCAGATTATGCATGTCTAAGATCAGCCCTGTGGCGTGAAACACAGTATGAATGAGGAGCAACTAAAATAATTGGCGTGACATAGCATCTTCCTCAATGATAATCCAAAAGCTGTCAGTTTGGAAGGGTGAAAGCTGAGAATAGATGCACCACAACATTTTAAACACTGGGCATAAACTGAACCTGCAATTGCTGCTCACCAAATCTCCTGGCCCTAATACCAGAGGGCACTCAGGAAAACTAGCAGGGAACAGTATAAAACAGATAAAAGGATCTACCTTCAAACAGCAGGTAGTGACTGCTGCCACCAGGGCTGCAGAAGCAGACGGTATAAGCAAGCCCAGAAGGAGATTTGACAAAACCAAAGATAATAACAAGTCCGTAAGAAACATAGTGGAAGCCCCATGCAGAGGTGTACTAACATGCTGACACGGCGAGCATAGATGCTGTGGAGCCCGAGAAGAATCAGGCACAGAAAGCAGCCGGGCTGGCTGAGTGCAGCACTCCCTGCCGCTGCTGGAGATCCAGCCAAAGCCGGGCGGATCCCTGCACTATCCCGGGAGAGAACCAGGCTCGTCATTTGTCCCCTCCAAGTGGAAAGTTACGTAGTGCTTTATCTTACATGGAAAAGTAGCTCAAGTCCCTGGGAACTTCATGCACGCAGCATTTTACGCGCTCAGGCCCCGAGACAGCCGCTCCCCTCACGCCCAAAGGGCGGGAGACGCTCCGGATGCTCTGCCAGAGGCACCGAGCGTTTCCCAGCGCTTCCTTAAGAAGACCAAGAGTTATTTCCTTCAGAAACTACCCTGGCACGAGCAAGAGTCTCTGGATCTCACTCTCAGCTCTACCGCTACTCCCGGCGGGACAAAGGCAGCCTTGAAAGTGCCTGGCTACAAGTACCTCACAAACACACACCCGAGCCGAGCTCGGGCGATCATGGGTCTCCTGCCCGGAGCCTTTACCCCGGCAGGCACCACCGCTCCCCTACCTGAGCCACCACATGTAGCTGTGCTCGTAGGGAAAGAAGCTGTGGGGGTCATCGCAGCAGTACTTGACGTCCTGGAAGCCGCAGCAGAACACGGCGCGGGCGTCGCCGCCCGCCCGCGGGCAGCTGAACCCGCTCACCAGCACCTTGTCGGCGTTGAGGTAACTGCTGCACTCGGCGCTCATGGCGCGGCCGCCCGCCCGCTGCCCGCTCGGCGCCTCGGCTCGGCGGCACCAGGGCGGGAGGGGAGGCGAGGCGAGGCGANGCCGCGCCCACTGGCCCCGGGGCCGCCACAGGGCGGGAGTCGCCCGCGCCCTCAGGGCAGGCAGCGGAGGGCGGGAGACCGCCGTGAGGGGGCGGCCACCCCCGGGCTGCGACCTCAAAGGCTGGCTGTCGGCTGTCCCTCAGCGCTGGGACCCATGCCGAGGGGAGCTTTCGGGGGCCCGTCCTCACCCATAACCTCGGTGGGGTCTCAGGACAGGCAAAGCAAGGAGAGCATGGGGAGGGATCACGCTTCTGTAGGACTCAGCCCCCCTTGGCTTGCTGAGGGGGGAAAAGCTCCAGCTCAAAAACAGAACCAACACCTAAAGATGCACTGCACAAAGTGAGAGGATGAACGACAGTGATGTGGCTGAGGCAAAGACTCCGGAATAGGGGAGATCAGGAGAAATCAATGAGTGTTAAATATCAACAAAGAAATGGCTAGGTAACGATGAGATTTTGTGAGAGCTGTAACTTCATCACGTCAGTCGTTCTGATGAAATCAGATAGAATTGGATCAATTATTTTAATGTGAAATTGAGGATTGACTTATTTGAAATGTATATGAAATGTATTTGAGATGATCTACCAAAGACCAGAAGGCAGCCTTTTCACCTCAGTTATGGCAATAGTGTCAGTGCATGTTAGGATTTAATTGTAGCTCTTGTGTTATTTGAGATCATGAGACCAATCTCCTGGTCATTTGATTCATAAAGACGTGGGGACTGTTTTTCTGTGACTGAGGAAAGTGTCTAATGAGGGAAGGATGGGTGAATCTCAGCTCAAAAGCCACCAGTTAGTTGCCCAGATCTTGTGTATGTATCAGTCAGCTAAACAACATGTGGTGTGGTTGAAACTAAGAAGTACAGGGGTAAATGGAATGGTTTTGGAGACTGATTCAAGACTTTGTGACGTTGCCAATACTGTGTTTGCAACAGAGACCTAAGTAAGTCTTACAACTTTCCAGGATGGAGAAACATCTAGTTCCAGCCTCAGAGGTATTAATCTCTTGAAATGTCTTTATGTACCTTGTTCAGTTGCTTACTATTTTCTTCCAAAACGTGAATTCCCATTCTTGTGTTTCTCTCTGATTCTCTTTATCCCTCTGGGATTGTTTCCTTCTTCGTCTTATCCTTTCTTGATCTGTTTCCACTGAGGTTCTGTTCATACCAGAATTCAATAACCATGGCAGAGTCATGAATCCAGGAGTCATTCAGTTCACCTTTTCAAGTGAGCATTCCCAAATCAAATGGTCAAGAGACATCTAGGAATATAGAACATTCTCAGTTATTTTTGTATTTCACATTGCTCTTTTACTTTTGGGAGATTTTTCTCTCATTATTCAGAACTCAGGTAACTATTTTCTTCTCAGGATTATTACTGCAGTGATTTGGAACAAGTAAAATTACCCATCACCGTTTTATGCTCAGTCTTGCACAAACTTTCATTCATACTTAATGAGTATAAGGTAGGTCTGTGTCAGAGTTGGAGTAAGGGTGTATTCTTTGCCCAAACTTGAAGAAATTTGGTTTCAAAGAAAGCTGAAATGTTCTGAGGTGGCAGCATCTTTTTTCGTTTGTTTGTTTCATCAATCAGTGTACTCATTTAAGCCAGCAATCAATTTGTACTTGCCATGATTACTGGGTGACGATAATTAGCATGCTTAGTTGTTCCAATTATTTGGAAAGATTTATGTGAAACATTAGAAATTACCTTTGATTTATCTACCTCAGTGACTGAATTAACTATGTAACTGCTGGAGGATTGAAATAAAAAAACATTCTCTTTTGATAAAACACTCAGAAACAGGATTTGAAGTGGGAGTGGGAGGCTCTTCCCGGTACAGTGGAACAGGTGCATCATCTTTTATGTCAGAAGAAAACATGACATTTTTTTATCATTCCAGTTACAAAACACAGGCCTCTTCCAAGTAAGATTTAGTGGTTTAGACCTCATAAAATATGTTGCCCTCTCTCTTCACTATTACCAATATCAATTTAAGGTACTACACAGATTACAAGACCAGTTCTCTCTGCTGAGTGACAAGTGTGTTTCAACCTAGCAATGAGGTCATCCAGCTTTCAGAAAAACACAGATCGAAGACCTTTGTAGGACACTTGTAATTAGGAGACAAATTATCTAGGTATTCAGGAGCAGGTCTCAGATCTGCATCCAAAACAGGATACTTCTATTCTCTGAGTGCTGAACTATCATCCATGTGAATATGGGCCTCTTCTGCACTGAAGCTCTAGCTCTAATTCTGATAAAATGTGCCAACTTTCTTACATGTTTGCAACCCAGACTCTTCTGCAAATCTTTAACTGATTTACTGGAACTCACACTGGCTTCCAAGAGACTGTGTAGCTGTACTTGAAGCCTCTCTTCAAAATACCTGGGGCTATGGAGCTGCAGCTTTCTCTTTCTTATAACTGCTTTCAAGCCTTCCAGTTGAACTCATAAACATAAATATATGTGTGTTGTCTATGGAATAATTAGAACACAGCATTTTTTGTAGTCATTAAAAATAATTGTAATCTTCATCCAAACTACGATTGATGTAAAAAGCATACAGCCTCTTATTTACTTATCCTGGCTCCACAAGATATTGGCCAGCAGAACTGGGCTGGTTTAATTTTCTAGCAAATTACAGGAATTTTTCTGGCTGATAAAGTTTAGAGCAAAGAAGGCTTGAGAGAGAAGCTAAAACTTCTTGATTTAGCCATTCCATCTAGAGACAACTCAAAGTGAGTTGTGCTTCTGCACTGACCACTACTTAAAAGCTAAAAACATTCAGATTAACAGTTGTGGGACACATTTCTACCAGACAACCTTCCACAGAAAGTTAGTTATGAGCTATGATATAGCTGCCTAGATCAGCATCAGTCCTCAAACCTACATGGCAAGGTTATCCTTAAGAGCATAACCTAATTATTAACTGGCAGAGAGCCGCATAAATTACTTTCAAAAGTAATCTGGTGGCACATTATGCAATTAAGCAAAATTGTCATGCCAAGATGGTGTAACGAGCTCTGATTAGGAGTAAAAAGTTAAATTGACATCAGGGTTAGTGTAGATAACATATTTTATCATGTTACATGAGCAGCAGGCACTTCAGCAAGACAGATGACAGCATAAGGTTCAAACCGAAAAGGGGCACAGAAGTTTTAAGTGGTGCATACTTGCAGTACAGTGAGATGCTATCACTCAGAGGACTAAAAAAGAACCGTGTGTATTAGTGAAGGACTGAAATCTATCAAGATAGTATGATGCATCTTGGGTTCTGCTCTCAGTTCAACCAGCTGCAAGCAAGTTGCTTCCCCAGATTGTCCTTCAGCTTAACTCTGTAGATTTGTGATGGTGACAGAGTTGTCTGACACTTGTATGCAAAAGTGTTTATATTTTGAGATCCTCTTTGTGCAGGTGAACATGTGTATAAAGTATCATTACAGGAGTTTTTCATGTCACTCTAGAGCCTACCAATTTCCCTAGTCATTTTAACTGCACTTCACACACATTATCCTCTAATTGATTCCCCCAGTCAATATAGGGTATAGATTTTGACTTTAAACTGTCTCTGCTTCACAGAACTAAATAATGAAGAAGGAAAAAGTAATACTGAGCATCAGGCAGCTGGAAGAGGTTTCAGTCAAAATTTTAAGAGGGAAAATCAGTGAAACAGAGAAGTAGGAAGTGTTGACACTGGTAGTTTTGAAGTGAGGATGGAGCTCTGATAAGTAACTTGTGTTTGTATGGGCAATGGCCTCATTATCTACAGTGTTTATATGCTGTTTTCGGTAAATATTCCAGAAAAATAACTCACTGAAGCAAATCTTATCTGTTTACACTTACTCTCCTATCTAGAAGAAAAATAATCAGATGCATAAAGTAGTTTTCAAAACTGAACCTAACCAGATAGTCTCGACTGCAGTTTGTCTTCATGGAGTGGTTTTCATTTCTTTTTCCTTTTCAGAAAGGAAAATTCATTTTACTTATCAGAGTAAAAGGCACAGAATTGGCATGTTACTTATTCACAAAAAAAAAAAATCTCACTCTGGCACTGCCTCAATCATTTAACTTTGCTTTCATTTATCTTGCTTGTAAAATAGAATTCTTTATCATTTTAGAGACACAAATATCCATTGTAATGCATTTTCTATTTGAAAATAGGTGGATGCAAACTTTAAAGGATTCTAGCAAGTATGTTGCTTCTGTATATAGGGGATGATTAGGAGGATAGTTGTGAAACTGAGTTCCTCAGTTACAAGACAGTTAGAAATGATGGGCCTATTATTTCAGATTATTTAAGCAGGATCTCCACCAGAGATAGCACCTGTAAAATATGGAAGTTGCTTGATCCTTTCAGCATTTATTCTCCATTAATCGACAAAACAGAAAATTATAGATTCATAGGCTTATATGAATTGTCACTTTCTGTCGCAGTTTGAACTTATCTTGTCTGAAACTGAAGATTAAAGAAAAATACCTAAGTAAACAGGTTTGAAGCGTTGACTTCTAAATTTCAGTGAATAAATAATACAATAAAACATCTTCCCACCATTTTCGTGGTAAACTCAAACTGAACTTATTAATTTTCTTCATTTTGTTCAACCTCTTAGGTCAATAATTTAGATTTAGTCCTATTAAGCATATTTTTAAAACACAAAAAATTGTTTTGTTATAAAATTATATGAATTTTTTGTATATTTTTGTGTGCCTTGGCTCAGAATCCTTTCTGTCACTTAGCCATTATAGAGAACTTTCATTCTAATTTATAATTCAAAGAGATGCAGATATAAATAGCAGCAATAATTCTACCTCTTTAACCCTCCCACACAACTGTCTTTGTATTTTGTGTGTAGGGGGCAACATCATCTATTGTAAAGTTCTGCAGCAGGAGAAAAACTTTGTACAGGAGCCTATTTACAATTGCTTCTTATTTTAAAAAGCATTATTGTTGGGATTGAAGTTTTCTGTCCTGTGTGAAAGAAGGTGTTAAGGCCAAAGATTTGGGCTCTGACCCAGTTTGGGGTAAGAAACTGGAACTGGCATGACAAATGTAAGAATTGGAGGCTGAGATCTGGCAGTTAAAGGGACCAGGGATAGGGTGAAGAAATGGGAGTAGGAAAAGAGGCAAATCGAAAGGACAAGGCAAAGAGGAGCAGCCTTTGGATTAACAGGAGCTCTGTGCCCTACCTATGAATCTTGAAACAGAACCCAAGTTGTCTGCTTGTTCCCTGTCTTTTTCTGTCGGCAAATACGTTTAAATCCTCTGGAAAAATGTATGCTTCATTTAGTTCTCTTTCACACATGTGATCACGAACAGTGGCTTTCTTATTTCATTAATTCACGTGGCAAAACTCTGTGTGGCGGTTTGACATATTTCAGAAGACTCATGTCATTGCCAATATGAAATTCTGCTCTTGTTTTCTCTATTTGTTTTCTAACAGAAGAAATTATGTGTACAAAATTACATTCAAAGAGTATCAGGTTACTCAGAATTAAGAAATGCCAGACTTAGAGCTAATAACTACACTCAGGTGATTTCACGATGAGTTTTTAATTACTTTGTTTTCTTACTCTTTTCTAATGCATGGTCAAAAGGTTATTTACTGAATGTTAACCATACCTAGTGGGAATACAGAATTACTTCAGCCATGGTTTTTGGTAAGACTTATGATCACAGATACCGATTCGTTTTTCCAGTACTCTGTGGTGTGAGGGTGTTTCAACCTGTGACATTGTTACATTGCTCACAAGTAATGACATGCCTTTCTTAGCAATTGTTTTCTTGACAGACTATCAGTTTTATTTTCTAGCTTCAAAAGCTCGGTTTTATTCCTCATTTCTGGTGCTGAAAGTGAGTTTGTTTTCCACCTTTGAACACTACTAGATTTGGGGATGCTGTGAAGAGAATCAGTTTCCACAGCCCTCCTGTCTTGGGCTGAAATTAGAAAGCCTTATTCAGTTTCAAATTCCTTTTCACTTTAGCAGTGGATACAAGGATCAGTTGTCCAACACAAGCAGGTGATCCAAAGGAAAAATAAAAAATATATTCTTATTATGAACACCTAACATAGCCTATCCTTTGACAAGATGGCTCAAAACATGAAATGGATATAGACTGCTAATAATGACTAGAGGTTTAATGGTTTTTATGTCTTCGAGACACTACAGGTCTTTCAACTTAACTACATTTGCACAATAGTTATTCAAATGCAACTGTTATCTCTTAATCTTATGTATCCCTCATTATCAGAGCACCTGATTACCACACAATCTGTAATCAATGGAATTGCTCTAGTGACAGACTAGGCCTTCTGAAGCTGGGCCAAGTGAGCCATTGGTTAGGTCTCCATCTCATCAGTCCTGCTTTGATGAAATGATCGCCAGCTACATCTCAGATGAGGGATTCATTTAATCTGTGTTAGTCTCAGTAATCAGATGTTCTCTTAGAAATTGGATGAAGCTGTAAGATATATTGTATCTGTTCATCCTAACCATCTTCTCATCATTCTTCCCTACCTGGAATTTGCCCCAGGGATTTTGACAGGAATTGTTTCTGTGCTGCTACTGAAGCGGAATGCATCAGTGCAGCTCACTGTGATGGGCATGATGAACATCTCAACAGAAGTAGTCAAAGCAGAATCAAGCCAAATTATCTTCATTTACAGTAGCGTTGTTTGTCTTATGGAAAGGAATGTAATTACTTCATTTGTCTATTGCTGTCTATTTCTCCCTTTAACTGGTGCCAAAATAATCAACTTTCACATGATAGCTTGCTTTCTCTGGTTGGGTTAACTAAAGGTGATAGATACATCTGTACAAACTTGGAAGCAGAAGATTAAGTTCTGTTCTTTGCTTTTCATTCACTTGTTACATGCTTCTGGGAAAATGGTACCACCCATATGCTTAGTTGCTTCATCCATAAGATCAATATCAAGCCTTTTTTTCATGATGTTCCGAGGTTTCTGTAAATTTCAGTAACAGAATATAGTTATTACCGTGTCAGACTAAAAAATGTTCTACTTTACTATTCCTTTATATTACTATAGTTCCTCCATCAGTAACAAACATTCTTGGTTTTCATCTCACTAAAAATATTCCTGTTTTGTTTTGAACCTCATTACATTCAGTATGTATTAAATTTAGACTAAAGCACTTAACTTTTTTTTTTTAATTGAAAAAGCTGTATTCTAAACTTTTTTAGTTTATTCTCAACTTTTTTCAGTTGGTTTTTGGCTTTTTTTTGTTTCGGTTTGATTTGTTTATTTGTTTGTGGTTTTGTTTTGTTGGGTTGTTGCTGCTGTTGGTTTTTGTTGTTGTTGTTTTCTGTAACTAGGGATGAATTTGAAGGTTAACAAAGAGATTTGCTGAGAAATTGCTTTTCCATTGGCATAATTAAGAATCCATCCCACCAGATTAAGAGTCAAGTCTTAATTGTTCCCAGAGTAACTGTCCAAATAGTGTAAATTTGTGAAGGCAAGGCAGCCAAGGCCTGGTTGGTGTTAAGCCATAATTACATAATCTGAATTATAAAAAGCAAGGGATCCTCAGGTGAGGAGAAAACTTCAAGAGCTTGTCTTGGGCTGGGAGTTCTGGACAGATTGATGAAAAGCTTGAGCCTATGAACAGAGTTGTGTGTAGCTAATTGAGTCATACAATCAGTGGAAAAAAGCTGCAAAAAAACCTGCTATCACCAAATCAGTTTTGATCATGGATGTTTCCTAGCTGTTCATGTTGATTCCCTTCATATTAGGAAGTTTTCTAAAGTAGTACCCAGATGTTTTTCCAATCAGCTGGTTCAGTTTTTGGGGAATGCTTCCTTCTTGCCTATGTACAGCCAATAAACAATAACAATAACAATTCAGACCATAAATATGGTATGAAGCCTCTTTGCTTCAGAGCCAGTGCCGTCACTATTATCTGTGAGTGCACATATATGACTCACTTCTTTTTATTGTTGGACTTTAAATCAGCATTTGGATCAATGTACAGGAAGATAAGGATAAAAGAAGATGGAATTTCAATGGTGTGGTTTTGGTTTTTTTTTTGCTTCACGAGTTGCTGTTTTATAATTGAATTGCATTTTACATTTTACATTCAAAATGTTCAGGCTGAGACACAAGCACTGCACTGCCTATTCCAATGGAAATTTGAATTTTTATCTCATTATAGGTCTAAAATTCCTAATTTTTATTACACTAGACGTTTTTACATTAGAAGCTCCTACTCTAAATTCTAATCACTTTTCTGTTTCAGAATAATGCCTATAGGAAATATGTAATGTTTTTATATTACTGCAATTTGTTCTCAGAAAGTCTCATATCTTGTTTAAAAAATGCAAGAATTATGATTATATAAACAAACTCAGCATCCTGTAAAAGGCCAAACATAAGCAGTAATTCACTTGACCTTTAAGGCCTTCCGCATTATCTCTTGGGTGTAGAAATTTTGAAAGCCTAACTATTCTACAACAAGAGGCCCTTATATCTGGAAATTGTCCATATTTTTTGGCAGAATGTGAATGAGATGATTCTGTGAGGAGCTAGACTCAATGATTTTATGGGTCCCTTCCAGCTCGAGACATTCTATGGTTCTGTGCTATCAGCAATATGGAAATATCTGCCTTCAAGTGTAAAAAACTTTGTGGGTTTTCTTTCAAAATAAAGCAGTGTCATCTCATTGAATGTATTTAAGTCTTGCACCAATTATTATAATAACTTTTAAAGGAGTCGTCTTCCACACAGGAATGCAAAAGGAAGAGAAATAACAGCAGTGTGCTGGCTCACTGCTGCAAGCCTACACAAAAGCAAACCTGGCCTGGCAGTCAGGAGAGTGCTGAGCATTTGTTACTTCTCTGGAAATAATGGATGCTTTACTGTCTGTTCATTTTAGAAAATAATCCATTCAGCTCGTAAATCAAGGGCTGAAATGTATTTAGAATAGTGGTAACAAAATCAGTCCCCTGCCATGAGGTCACTCTTTGGTGAGTCACCATCTAGTCCCAGAGACATCATCCTGCTCTTCCCAACAGGTAATTATTGCACACAGGAAAGGGGACCAGTAAGTGGAATTGTAAGTATAAGAGTTGGTGTATATGTTGAGGGGGTTTTTAACTTATTTTGAAAGCTGCTAAAGTATATGAACTTAGATCACTAATCAAATTGCATTGATAGTGATGTGCTAGAAGCACGATTGACTCTTTTTTCAAGTGTTTTTTACTTCATTATTCCCCAATTGCTGTGTCTTGGGATGAGTTTGATTCCTGAGAACAGCTGACTTCCTGCATTTCTGACACTCAAGCCATCTGAGAGCCACAAGAATGTGAGTTTATAACTGGCTGTTAGAGATTTAATACACAAAAAAGCCAAATCTTTATAGATGCTAAGCACTTGGTCCTTCCAACACATCTCTGTAGCTGCTGCGGGTACACAACATTATTTGTTTCTTAATGTAGAACTTCTGTTCGTATTATACCGTGCATTTTAAGACCAGCCTCCAAGTAGGATGTGATTTCATTCACTTGTTAATTAACTAACAAATATTTTGCCTAGTATTATCAACTCTAGTAAATGAGAGGAAAATAAGATTGTAGACTGATTAATTCATATGCTTAGTATCAGAAGGAAGACATTTCCAGTGCAACAAGCCAAGTCCAACACTGAGAGCACCCAGTCTGAACACTACATGATGCAGAAATCTGCAACAGATTTTTCACATGCAGTGCTTTAATGCATACAAAATGCTCTTGGAAGGAAGAAAATAATTAGATGTGTCCTTGACAAAGAACTAGCTCTAACAAGAGGTTCAGAGTATTGCTTATTTGGAAGGACCAGGCACATTTCAGACTAGTACACAGTATTTAGAGCAAGGATTCTTCAGGAGGATTTTCAATAAATATTGAAGTTCTTAGAAATTATGTTTTGCAGGATATAAAATAGACAAGTATTCGCTGTAAGATTGGGATGCACAGGAGACTCAGGTAATTTTTGTTCATTGATCTTGTCATTGGTAGTAGTTACTGAGCTTCTGTACCCGGTACAGAACTTAAGGAAGAGCACATCTTGGGACAGACTCATGAGAGATTTTCTTCAAAGAGATTTTCAGACACTCGGTTGCCCTTGATCCTGGGCAACTGAATTTCAGCTACATCAGTGGGGTGGTTTTTCTAGCAGAAGCACAGGAGGCTGAGGCTCATCTTGATTTTTACAGCACAAAACTGTGGCCACAGCATTCTTTGACACCCAAGTCAGAATGGTTCCACCAAGTAAGCACAGTTCATTGTGCTAAAATCTAATAAGCTATTCTACTAGTCCTGGCACCAAACTAGAATGATCCTCTTCCATCCAGGGCTCCCCTTTCAACACGTTGCCAACATAGGCATCCTAAATATCTCTTAATTCCTTTGTTGTCCTGCTGTTTGTAGTGAAAGTGAGAAAATAATCACCGATTATAAACTAAACCGGAGAGAGAAAATAAAATTGCTTCAAATCATTATACCTTCCGTTGGACCCCTTCCCCTCCTTTCATCTACCGTGTTTTGACCTACTAGCAGATGTTTTAAGAATACTTTTTAATAGGTGCTTTGTGGAGTGGGCTATCAACCTTTAATTATGTCAGAAGGAGACATCAGGGAAAGAATTAAAAGAAATGGTCAGAGGTGAAAGGATAGAAAAACAATGAGCTTTAAATTGAGAGGTAAAATTGACAGAGAACTGAGTCAGACCAGATTAAATATTCACAGGGAAGAAGAATTTCCCAGTAGATGACAGAGGATTATACATCCACTTGCCGTAGCTGCAGTCATACAGCTTTTTATCAGAGCTTGGTAACAAAAGAATGCTTCTGCTCCATAATCTTCCTCTGGCATGGAGATAATTTACCCTGAACTTTCCATCTGTACATGCAATGACACCTTTTCAATGCATACAACTTCCCACCTAAAACTTGGGAAAAGTTTATCCCTTATCAGCTGTCTGTCTGTTAGTCTTCCCTTAACTTTTTAAATCTTAAAAAAAAAAATCTGTATTACATCCTTTCTTCTATTTAAATTATTAAAATTATGCTGATTACATGTTAACTGCATGAATTATTCACATTATATTATTTTTTGAGTCAGTTCTTTGAGAAGTTTTGGTTTTCTGAAACTGTTTTGACAAACTCTTTGTTCCCAGTTTCTTAATGACTTGACAAACACGTTTACTGAACATGCAGTAAACAACTAGGAGTGGTGTCTTGCAATTCCCAGTACTCAATAAAACTGAGTGATTCATATAATCAGAGAGACTTGATATTGCAATTTTACTCAATGATATATTCCTGTTGACTTCAGTATAGCTAAAGGCAGAATAGACTGGCAGCCTCTGAAGCTAGGAAAACTTTTTTGAAAGAACAGGAATTGTCAATTTTTTTTAACCAAACTGTTCCTTAAGCTGAAACTTGTAGAAAAATGTGTTTTGACAAAATTCACAAAATCAATGTTCTAAGTTTTAAAATCATCAAAGCTTTTTATACTGGCATTAAGATTCAATTTCTTGGTTTGAGATTCTCTTCATTTTTAATATTTTTTTAATAAAGTTTGAAAACATCAGTATCAGCTTTCAAGGGTTTCTCATCAATTATATCCAGCTAAATGTTTCAGCTTAACCAAACTGACAGTTGAGGGGTTACTTTTGCTTGAAAAATTAAAATACTGTGCCAGGATTTGGAAGAGGAGATTTCAAAAGTAAAATGCTTATATGACAGAAAAACATTTCCCTACATATCTCCAGTGGTTAGTGGTCTCTCCAGAGGACAGGAAAATACCAGTAACAAAATAAATAGTATTTTGAATATAGAAGTAATGACAAATCAGAATGAGTGGTGTGGCTCTAACTAAGGGTTAGAGAAGTTGATTTACAATTTAAACAGGGAATTCAGCAAGCTCTTTACTTACAAGGAACAGTTTGACTACTGTGCCCTTTTCCAAAGAATGGATGAACAATCTGTGGTTTATGGATATTTTCCTTGCCAGCTGTTCTTTATTTATCATTGTCAGATTTCTTTGCTTGATAAAGAAAAATATAATGGTTTATCCTGTAATTCAGATGGAAGCACTAATTATGATGAAACAGCAATGCCTCTAGGGCAAGGAGGACCAAAAAACCAGAGGACTGTTTTATGCTGTACAATGACAGCTTTCTTACTGCATTTTTCACTTAAGGAAGCTAAAAGTACAGCTCCCTGAAGCTGGAATATCTGTAATTTCTGTCTGATGGGGAAGTGTTCCACAGAACTGCAATTACAGATCAGGCATTACACAAGTTTGTTCTAGGATAGTATTATTTCCTTTTACTGTCACTGTTCCATCAACTAGTGCTCAGGGAAGAATCTGTCCCTGACTAGGTGGATGCTGTTAGTTCTGCTTGGGTGGGGGAAAAGAATCTCCATCAGCAGAATCACCTCAAAACCATTCATGTCAGTGCTTACCTTCCAGAATACAAGTCTGCTTACTCAAAACACAATGATCCTTCGATCATTCTTTTTTCCAGGAATTGGTTTAGAAGATCTTCTTGTTGAGCAGATACTATGCAGTGCTTTGAGGTAAAACAGCCCATCTTATCTCTTAGGCAGGTAGACTGATGGCTTGGATCAGGTTTTCTAAGGCTAAGGATGGAAAGTTACCTGGGCTGCCTTCAGCTGCTGCACAGAGGCAGCTGGAAGAGGGCAGCCACTGTCGCTAGAAAAGCCTCCACTGTTGTCTGTGCCAAGGTGCTGCAGAGCTGGCATAAAAGAGGTTTTGCTGTTTCTTATCCTATACTGGGGGCATCACTGTGTTTGTGAGCCGTCCAGGTAGATGAATTAACTGTGTAGCATCAGATCACAGATCACCTTTGAGATGATATTTGGTACAGCTCAGTGATTTCCTTCTGCTCTGCGTGTGTCTCTGCTATTTGAGCTTTAATATGGTTTAAAAATTAGTCCTCAGATTTAGTGCTTTCAGTTTCTCATCTGTCAAAAGGTTTGTAAATTCCTTTGTGTTTTGTCAGTGATGTTTTTACTGCAGGATCTGTTAATTGTCGCAGAGAATACCTGATTTCTCTGCTTACTTGACTCTGTGAGTGAGTCAGAAGTAAGCTTGTTAAATTCCATTTGGCTCTATGAGCAGATGAAGTATAGATTTACCTGTGCATAGAATATATTTGGTTGATTCAATAATCAGAGGTAGCCTACAGTTCCTTTGCTTAACCAAAGGGACGTCCAGTCTTCCAAAAATCCTGACTAAGATCAGCAATTTATTGAATGAGATGCTGTTGTGTTTGAAAGGATAAATTGAGTGCCATCCAGCACAGAGAAATTGTGTCTGGTTTGCCACTGAAGTTTCTGACTAAAATCACAATGGAAACTCAAGTGAAACATCCGTAGCATTTATCTAAAACAGCAGATGTGGCTGTAAGGATAACTAGGATTTGTTTTTTTTCTCCTTATAATGCAAAAAAAATGGAGTTTTAAACCCCTCTCTATTGCTTCATTCAATTGCTCTGTTTCAATGCAGCATATTCCATTTCAAAACAGAACTTTGGTTTCATGTAGGTCTGATTATTACACCCTTTATGAGACCAAGTTTTAAAAGATCAAAAGTGCACTGTCTAATTTGAAACTTATATTTAGGCTTTAAAATTATTTCTTTTCCCCGTGGCATGCCGCAGGGGGCATGTGGCTGCATGCAAATGTGTCCAGATGCTCAGTTTAATGTTTAAATCAACAGGCCAAGAGTTTACACCTTTAAAGTTGTAAACTGGAGGAGATCAAATCTTAGATGATGAAGGTAATCACTCTCCATACATCAATGTGCTCATCTGTTAATAAACACTACTATTTTCTCTGCAAAGCAGATAAGTGGCAAGGAAAAATAGTCTCATGCTATAGATTCAGAGCTGGTTTACAGTTTTCAGAACTTGCTGTAGGGAAGATCTCGGTCTGATTAAAACAGTGCTGGAATTCATGAGGCAAAAAAAGTAATTTCTGATCTCTGCATGCTCTCTCTATGGTCTCAACAGTCAAATTCAACTCTGTGAAATTTGATTTGCAATTTTTCTGAGTCATGAAGTACTTAGAGTGTGACCAGATATGTATTAATCTACAACTGAGAATATTTACTTTTACTCCAGAACTTTGATTAAAAGGCCAAAGCATTTGTTCTACAAATTGATTTAGTGCAACAAAGGATGGAGTCTATGCCACACGCCCAATTTAATAATGGAAATGTATCTGTTAACTTCAGAGAAAGTAGTTATGTACTTAAAATCATGTGGCTGTTAAAATATGTTTTTTTCAAGGCTTACATATGTAAGACTTACCTTAGTTCTCTTTAAATGGCCAAACTTGTAAGAACACCAGTTCTGACAGTATCAGTCTGGAGGTATTCATAGCACTCAGGCATCTGCTCAGACTTCAGACTGCAGAAATTCTTCACTCATACTAAAATAATAACACTAAGAATTGTAGCCTCATTGTTGCTTGACAGAAGCCCTTTGAAAATCTTGTCAGGAAGAACTCTTTTTATCTCAGCAAAAACGTAACACTCAGGTCCCCTGCTCTTAACCCCAGGATGCTTTAAGAAGAATCTAGTCTTGTCCAATTGCAGTATTATTGACAAGCAAAAGCTTTTTTTTTTTTTTTTGCCTTGTAATGTCTTTAAAAGCAGCACAAACAGTATTTGTCCATATAGGACAAAACCTTCCCAAGTGATCCTTGCCATTCTATCTCTTCAGACTTGTAGAATTTGTCTAATAGAGAATGGAAGATTGTTTCTATGTAAATCCAGAGTTCTGTTTGAAGTTGGAGACACAAAATTGAAATAGAGAAGGCTTAAAATACTTTTCATAGCCTGGTTTGGTCTCATCCAGGATTCAGATATGAAATAGAAATAAATGTTTAAGGAGAAAATTTTAAGCCCTGCATCACCTGCTAGCAGCATGCTGGGGCATTGCATTAGTATCAAAGGAGATAAAAAAGAGAAACAGTCTAGGGAGTGATAAAGACCTCCTTTTTAGGAGCTGGATGCTCTGTCCCTGCACAGTATCAGCTGGGCCTGATTTTCCTTTCTTCGTGATATCCTTAGCAACCATTGTCTTAGAGTGGTCTATGTAAGAATAGACTAAATGACTGAATCAGGCACAGAGTTCACTTCTCTCGCCATCAGAGGACGAAAATACAGATATTCACTGCCACAAGCACCAATTTCCTGCACTCTTAAGTTACAGGTCAAGTGAGAAGTAGCTGATAGAGCTTGGAACATACTCATTAGTATCTATGTTCAGGCTTGAACATTTCCGTGCCC
This sequence comes from Oreocharis arfaki, assembly GCA_013398015.1. Lineage (NCBI taxonomy): Eukaryota > Metazoa > Chordata > Aves > Passeriformes > Paramythiidae > Oreocharis > Oreocharis arfaki. The sequence goes on from VZRR01011764.1 coordinate 738,396, forward strand.
TGTTTGTCCCAATGATTATTTGGCTGCAAACTCTCTTTTCATTTCCTTCTCATTTCTTCCTTTTTACTTGATTTCTCCTTTTACTTATGTTCTTCTATTACTTCTTCCTTTTATTCTCTCTTCTAACCCCTCTTTTTTTTTCACTAAATCTTTAAAAACCTTGCTCTCTGCTTCTTTCAGGCAATTTGAGATTGTTTTCTGCAGTATAATCTCTGCCCTCCATGCTCTTCCTGAAATCCTAAAGTACCTGGAGCTTTTACTTCTGCAGAGAGCTCCACAGAATGCGTCCAGTCACTATTCTTCCTTCCTCTCTTGTTCTGCAAGCCTGGACATGCCATAATACTTGCTTTGATCTCAACAATAGCCTGTCTGGACACTGAAGAGCTCTAATGGCAGTGAGGAGTTGGAAAAAGTCCTTACCATGGTCAGGTCGATTAAGGCTTATTTGTACACATGGGCCCTGACAACTATAAGGACAAACACTGCTTGTGCTACTTGAAAAAGCAGCAGAAAGCACAAAAAAGGCTTTCACTTTTCAATAGTGCTGCAGTTGGACTAGACTAGATTCTTCTTAAGGCATCCTGAGGTTAGGAGGATTGGGAACATTGGGTTTTTGTTGAGATAAAAAGAGTTCTTCCTGACAAGATTTTCAAAGGGTTTCCATCAAGGAACAATGAGGCTGCAAATGTTAGTGTTATTTTAGCATGAGCCAGGGACTTCTGAAGTCTGAGCAGATGCCTGACTGCTACAGTTGAAAAAGGTGGCGTTAAGCATTTGTAACACTAATGTGGTAGAAAACTATGTAACATTATGCAAGAATTAAATATTTGCAAAATTTTTTCCGTGGGAAAAATATTTTTGATTGTCTGGTGTTTGTCTGTACATGCAGCAAAATTGGATAGTCTTATAAACCGAAAAATAAATTTAACATCAGTTTTACGAGGTGAGAGAAATTCTAAGGCAAAATGCTAGTAGAAGAAAGAAATAGCCATTTCATGTAGACTCCAGTCCTACAGATGTTCAAGTGACTATTTAAATACCATCTGATAATCTTTACTTGGTGAAAGAATGCAGAAATTCTTCTCATAGCTTCTGCAGAATTTTTACAAGGCCTTTGTCTTCGTATTTCTTTCATTTAAGCTTTGTAGATGTGTTTTCCCCTTGCCCTTCTAAACTTTCTAGACACATGAAATTAGCTATGTTTGGCTGTGGTAATTGGAACATGCAAATTCTGCCTGGTCTGAAGGTATCTGTTTTGGCCCTCTTCCTAGCACATGCCTTAAGTCAATCGTGCACTTTTTGCTCTTTATTTTATTCAGTTTGCAATCAAAATATGACAACAGATTTGTAGACATCAGGGAGATCCCAGCCAGGACATTCTCATTATTCTGATCTTTCTTCCTACATGAACTGACTTCATTCAGTGTTACCAACAACTAATAATTGAATTGGGGAAGAAACAATTGCTGAAGTTTTCTCCTTTCCTAGAAAACCAAAGCTGAATTCAGTTGGAGAAGAATATTAAACTACCTTGACCATGCTAACCTGCTGTTTTCTACATTCTTAGGATGGTGAATACAGATTCAATTGGTCATACTTTCCTTTCCCCATATCCACTCTTTCGGAATGTGAAAAGACAAAGTCCAGCCCTAATTCTCAATGAAGATGCAATTGGCACGGTGGGATTTTTGTGATGAAAGTCATAATTCATCTTTCTTCTTTAGGATGATTTTCCTTACAAGTTCTGTAACATGGGGTCTTATTTCTTCAACAGAGACGGTAGAGTCCCAGGCCTTTACTACTTTCCCATTGGGGTCCACCAGGTATTTCCAGAAGTTCCAGGTTGGTTCCTCCCCTGTAGAATCTACAGGGGAAAAAAAAAGTTAAATATTAGAAAACCACGTTAGCTAATTCCTGACATTTGTTCATGTCAATTTGATGATTAACCTCTCAGAGGAAGAAGGAATATAAAACAAGGAGGAAGTTCAGGCTGAATAAGATTAATTTTCTGACAGACAGGGAGCTTTAACTAGACAGTAGTCCCTTGGAGGTGCATGGAAATAGGGAAGCTGGAGCTCAGAGAAAGCACAATAATCAGTGTTGAAGTGTGCGAGGGGATGTGTATGTGTGGCTGTGCTGTACAGATATACCTGATACAGCTGAACACTGACAGGAAAATGGAATTTGGCATAACAATATAGCTGTACCAGCACTGATTACTTGCTTATCCAGAATTTTCCCTCCAAAAACACCCAGTATCATGTGCTTCAGAAGATTGTTTCAAGAAATGCTATCTGAAGAATTAACAAAGTAATTGTTCCAGGTTTCCACCTAATTCTCATCTACTACAGTTTTCCCCTTCCGGTCACATACTCTTTTACTCACACTCTTACACTTTACTATTCTGCTGTGTGACTAACAAAATTTCCAGGACTTTCAATTAGACCAGGAACCTCATCCCACTAAAAGCACAAGTACAGATGCTACAGACAAATTAGCATCTTTTTTCCACTGATTATACATTGGGCAAACCTCACAAGGAATCAAAATTTATTTCAAGCTATCATCGAGACACAGCCAGACCTACACTTTTAACTATGTTGTCATTGTGCTGAATTAAGACCCAGACTCCAGCAGCCTCCCTCTGCAGGCAGGCCAGTGGGGAACCACAAGTTTTGCAAATTTCCTGGGACATGTCTGCAGGAAAAATTCTCTTGGGCAAAACAGAGATTAAAGGACATGAAGAGGATTACAGGGGAGTTTGGCTAGCAGAGTGATCCATGACAGACACCTGGAAGGAGGTGAGCTTGAGGTAGTCAAAAATAATATCCACACTCCTTTAAATTCAGTGGTGTATGGGAGGACACTGTGGTGCTGGAGAGAACTAGCAGGGATATGGTCCTTGCAGAATGCAACTCAGGTGATACTGTGTCATGTTGGGCTTTACCATATTTCATTGCTGAAAGACATTTCCTTCACATTGGCTTAGGACTGACATTTTAATTTAGCAATTAAATGGTATTCAAAGCATTTGTTTGGTGCAAGAAAAGTAGTGCCTTGATAGGGAATATCCTGCCTTACAGTGAATTTTGTCAGCTGGCTGGTAAGAACCAGCAAATCCTCTTCAGGTCTGAGTGCTGGCTATAAGGCAGATTGGAACTGGAGGAACTGTACACTAGGGCTGTTCCAGTGCTTGGGGAGGAATGAGGGAGGGGGTATTCAAGGACATCGTCTAGTGCCTGGTTTCACTTTTTTGATTGTTGAAGTAAATTGTGAGGTGCTTTGCTTCCACTTACCCTACATCTCTAGAGATGAGTCTTATAAATCCAGCCAGCACTCATGTTACAGGAGAAGCACTTACGAGACTGCAAAGTGGAAAAAGGTCAGGGTGCTGTATGCGTACAGGAGAGTATTTCAAGACCTGTATTCCATGTAGAGGTTTATTGGACCAGCTTTTACAAGACATCTGCTATTGATGTGTCTTCGTCTCTGAAGATCTTTTTGGAAGGTAAAACAAAAGCAACAGAGAGAAATCCTGCCTTGAGCAGGAAGAGAGACTACATGCCTTCTGATTTCTTTGAGCCTCACAACTCTGTGAACACGATCTTAGATCTCTTTTTTCTGTTGGATGGTATCTTGTGTCAGAGGAATTCTATGCTGGAGAAACAACCCTCCAGTGTTCTAGGTTACTCACCAATTAAGTACTTGAAGGCAGGAATTGCACCAGCTCCACTGACTGTGATTTTGCTGAACATGGGGAAGGAGGCACCATAAGTCTTTCGTGCAAAGCTCTCAATTTCTTTGTTAGTGTCTGGTTCTTGCTGCCCAAACTGATTGCAGGGGAATGCCAGCACATTGAAATGATACGGGCCCAGGTCTCTCTGCAGCTGCTGTAAGGCCTTGTAGTGGCTGTCTGTGTACCCACACTCACTTGCAACGTTGACAACTAGAGACACCTGAAGAACAAGAGAGCACATTTAAAAATGTGCTGCACATGTCAGTTTTCCAACAGGTAGGCTGGAATGAAGATTATTTTTAAAAAAAGAAAGAATGTCTAGGGAACTGTGACTGAACACATATTTGAAACTACATCGAGTTCTATTCACAAAAGGAAGATTTAATACTCCTTTTATATATTCCTCTTTGGCAAGCATTAAGATAATCAATCAACTGCTAAGTCGTCTTAATTTTCAGTTTACAGTGAATATGTATTTCTCCATTCTGCCTTTGGGACAATTTCTAAAGATATTTAAGAAGTGACTGTCCAGCTAAGATACACCAAGTTGAATGAAAGAAACTTGCAAACCAATGTATTTTTTGTCGGTTTTTTATCTGTTGTGAAGCCTCTGCTCTGCAGCATCTTTTCTTGCACAGAATTTGGTGCCCATACAGAACTGGCTGATCCATTTATCACTGCTAGTGTGGATGTCTTGACCTGGAAGTTAATAGAAGCAATTACGGGATTTGGGGTTGGTCGGCACATCGTGGGCTGTAAAATTTCCCATCACTTCTAGACTAAATCTACTCAGTTGTGACAAAATGACAACAGTTTTTGCTCGAAGGTTTACTGCCTCGATTAGAGATTCCAAGAAGTGAGGGCTGCCCACTGTCCTTTGAAGTCATTCTGGCAGCGGATCATGTTCAATGCTGTGTGCATTGTGTCACTCAGATATTAGCACCAGGATCTGCCAGCACAGATCCAGCTGGGAGGAAGCTGTCACAGACAGGAACAACAGAATTTGTTGGGAAAATTAAGTGACCTAACTCTGAACGAACACATATTACAGTTTCTCAAAGCCTTGAAGAATTTTTCATTGGTTCTTGAGATATTTTATCCTTAAATAACTTTTAGAATTTATTTTTAGACTTATAGTTTTATTATTCTCATTAATTTTGTGTAAGTTGCTGCTCATTCTACATAAATTGCGTCCATTCTACCACTTTCATACAGAAGTATTTAAGGAAATAGGGTGTGTCAAATAAATTATATTTAGTGAAAAATAAATGGCTACATGTGCATAATGTTTTTAAAGCCAGAAAACAAACTGGCATGTAGAAGTACATACCTGGGTAAGGTATGGGATCATAAGATGAAATATGTAGACAGGGTAGGAATGAGTAAAGAAAAAGCTAAGGGAATGTTGGTGTTTGCAATTTCTTACATTAAACATTAACACTTACTCTGTGTATTTTCTACTTCGTATAGTTATATCATAGAATCATAGAATATCCTGAGTTGGAAGGACCCATGAGGATCATCAAAGTCCAGCTATTGAATTTGAAGTGGATTTGGAGTGGCACTGTTTTCCCTGGAAGATAGGTAATCTTACCAAGCACAAGCTGGTGTAACTTTCTTTGTGGTGCAGTGTGTCAGCAGGATGCAATCTAAGCAACCCCTATACACTTGTATATGAAATATGACCTGCAGCCACCTCACCTTTGAACCATCCCTTTCATTCAGACAACACTCACAAGCTCTGCCTGAAATTTTAAATTCAGCCTCCTAAAACATCCAAAGTTATGGCATATAATTAGATTTTTTTTTTCAGAGAAGAGGTAATAATTTTATGATGCATTCCTGTTGCAGACTCTCAGCACTTGAAGTAGAATTTATATGTTGTACATAAAAAATAACTACGGGCAGTTCTGTTCTTATCAAATAATCTGATTTACCAAACATAGTGATAACTGTAGTTTAGTATGAAGCAAAGATAAATTGTACTACTAAGAGCTGAAGTCATATGTAGTTCTTCCATATGAAATTTTAGAGGCTTTTTAAAATATAGTTTAAGCCTTGGAATTTTCATGATGCAGAAGTATTCATACACCTTATTGAATTCATCTCTATTGGTACTTTATCTCAAGCAGAATGGTAATGTAAGAATTTATCATTGGAGGTTTGGGGGAAATAAGGTTGTGTAGGCATTGTGTTCATATTAAAACAGATATGAAAGATGAATTGCCCGTGAATACAATCAAGCTTTTATAACTTTTACTTGATTTTAAGTAAAAAGAAGGCTTGAAAGGATTCACTCAAAAAGAAACAACTATTTTAATTTACAGCTGTTTAAAACCAGTAATTACTTGGCATGGTGGTGAAAAGCTTGAGAGCTCACAGTGCAAATAGTGCAAACTTCCAAACATATTCCTCCAAAATAGATGGAAACTACACGCATCATTTCTTGGGATGGCAGACACATTATGCTTCTCTTTTTTCCTTAGAAAAATGCATTCTCTGTGACTGAATTCTCCATTACTGAACTCCATAACTAAATAGTGCAAATCTCTTAAAAGTATAACACATAGAATGAAAACTTGCATGATCTACTAGTATTTCTCAATGAATGTTTAAAATTATTCTTTAAAAATCTTTACTGAGTTATCTTTCAGGTGTCTGGTATTAGCAGTGGTTTAGAGTGGTGGGGTTTTTTTTTGGTCTGTGTTTTATTTTTAATAAATAAGTCACTCCTTTTGCTCTCATGTAGAGTCTGTACTTTGACTTACAGCTATTAATGATTTAAATTAAGTTCAATATGCCTGACTTTAGGAGTGCAAGTCAAGCACACCACCTAGTGTGCAGTGCAAACAGTTCAAGGGACCTCACAAAAATGATTTCATTTCAGCTGAATTCTTTATCAGCTGTTGTCTGACTTCTTAATACTATCCTTTCATTGTCTTTGCCTAGAAAACCATGCATTCTAGGAGTGCACTCATTTATTTAACACTGCAAAAACTCTTCTTTCTTCACTTAATGTTTACACCAGCATGCCTCCTTTAGGGAAAAATCCCGGGACAGATTTAGGGATCTGTCTCAGCTTCAAGTAGCCCTTTGTGGATTTGTCAGAAGAGACAGTAGATGCTTGGGGTTTTAGACCCAGAGATTCTTAACTGGCTCCATGTGACTGATGGAAGAACCAGCCACGAGTGTCAGATTGCACCAGCTCACTGAGCTGTCACCTTCATGGAACAAGTAGCAATGTTTGTGCAGTAATTCGGTGGCTGTGCTCTGTATTTATCCACACTCAGTAACACCACATTCACGGATTGCAGTGAGCTCTAGTCCAAAGTGCCTGGCACTACTTTCAGTAATAATATATAGTTTAAAATAATACTTAAATTCTTATAGTGCCTAATGCTTTTCCATGATTATAGTACCTATGGCTCAAGATTTCCAAAGGCACTGCATTGACACTGCTTAATTCCACCCCAGCACACTGTACTTAGCTGGGTGGTAGATTGGTACCATTACATCAAGATAGGCATAAACACAGCAGGGAACAGTTGATGTTTGGGAGTTCTGACTCCCAAATAGGTACTATTTTTGGTAAGAGTACTGCCTTGTACAGCATATCAGATACAGACCATAAAAGAAAAGATTATTGAATTAGAGTACATATAAAACTAATCTTGTTTGGATCCTCTTGATTCTTGTCCAGCCATCATCACTGCCCTTCATTTTTAATGTAGATGGATCGACAGTTTATGGTAGTGTGGAAAAACCATAGAAGGATGGCCTTCTCCACAACACAGTGAACCAGACAGTTTTTTGATCTATTTCGCTTGTGGAACTCTTTCCTCAGGGGTAGTAGTCCTCCCTTTATTTACTATATAACAGAGGGTAATTGTGGTTCATCTCAAGATACGTTCAAGTAGAAAGTGAATTAATGTCAATCAGTCTTTTTTTTCTTACTATGAAAAAAATGCTTCAATGATCTGAATAGACACAAGTTTATGTTAATAATGACTTATTGAAGAACTATTCTGTCGGTCATGAATTGCACTGATTGTTTATACTTAGCATGGCTCTTGTGGTTTTAGAATTAGCAGACTATTAATTTTTTTTTAGACTCTGGAAGCCTTTGGATTTTTTCAATTCCTAGTTAGTTTCTTGACTACCAATTAAGTAGTTATTTAAATAAATTAGCTGAGTGACTGAACTGAAGAAAGTGTCTTCTCTACATCTGCCAGAAAGCTTAAGGCTGGTAAAAGCTGGTTTAGCAATTAGCAGACTATTGTCCCAGGAGCTAACTAGTGACTCACTTTCCTTAAAACACCACCAGCACACACGTAGTACTTCAATAATATTTGCTTTCTTTTAATAGCTTTAAAATATTATGATAAACCTACGCCTTAACATGACTTATCTAATTGCAGATTTAAGCAAGTTTATTTTAAGAAATAAATGGGAGTTTTAATTAACCTTTTTCTATCTTGATACTGAGTTCTGACAACATAATGACAGAAAGGGATGTGTTTTATTGCTGTAATTTTCTTTAAAAATTATCTAAGAGCAGGTAGCCTGAACATTAATAGGATCTCTGAATGCAAATCTACCTTTTATTCCATACAGAAGCTGAAAGTCACTTTTTTGGAACAAAAGATTCCATGTGGCCTAGCAGAGATCAAGGAATACCATTCATCGATGGTATTATCTTTCCCAGGTACAGCTCTAGAGCTCCCCTTTATGAAACCAGCCATGCCTCAAGGATGGCCTGGAACCACAGCACTGGGATACAGCATGCACCCTGCACCTGCCTGCTCATGAGATTCCAGACCAGGCTCTGCAGCCTGTTCCAGAGGGGATGAACACCCCCAGCTCTCTGCAGAATGGCTGTAAGGAATTCTTCCAAGCTCCCCCTTAACTCTTTTGCATGTAGGTTCTGGCCTTGAGATAGAGAAGCTACAGGTCATATTTGCTTATTCAGATTAGCAGATGATGTGCAGACAAAACATGCCCCAGTAACAGGATTTATTGACAGAGCCTTTGGAAGGAGCTCTTCAAAAAGCACAAATATTGCTCAATATTAAACAGCTTCCATGTTTTTCTCCAACACAGATATTTGAGTGGTCATGGGACCAGTTCTGCTGTATCTCAGTTGTGAATGGAGGGGGATGAGGACTTTGACCAGATAGGATTTCGACCTCTCATTTGGTCCAAATCCACCAGTATCCCTTTTATCCCTTTCTGCTGAGCTCAAGAAAATGTGCACCTCCCTATATAGCTTCTCTGTCCTCCTGCCAATGTTTTAGTGACCTGCTGCTGTGGATCAGTGAGCTCAGATGCCTGAGGAGGTGAAAAAGGAAGGTAGAAACACAAAGCTGGAGAAAAAGAGTGAAAGCGAGAAGTGGTGCTGCCTTTTTGGGCAGCAGCAAAACTCTTGGACTGCCTGACTGTGTCACAGATGTGTCACTTGTGTGCTAAGAGTGGCACTTGTGGGATTTATGTTGATTTTAGCTTCTTTAATTTGTGAAAGGGGCTATAAGAGTTCATAATATTAAGTATAATGAGTGTGCTAAGTTCTCTTTTCACTCTTCCATAGGTATTGACCATCTTTCCTAGATGAACAAACCACTAATAAAATAAAATAAAATAAATACAGATTATAGTCAAGAACATTGTTTTAAAATGGTATGGAAAGCTCTGCCTAGAAATCCTTAATGTAATACGTAAATAAAATTTAGAAGGCGTCATAAAAGCATATGTATCTATGTGCCCTTCTTCATATTGCTGTCACACTAGAAGGCGAGAGAGGAATTGCATGATGTTGTTACAATTTCACTATACTCTGATACTTTGTAATGTCTTTCATGTTTTTACAAACTACGGCGAAATCTGTTAACTCCATCAGCCACGAATCAACACCCCCCCTCCTTTTTTTTTAATGTAGAACATTTAAAAGGAATGGGATTTAGGTAAGAATAACACACAAGAAGTCATGCAGTTAAAAAGGCAGAAATAAACTCCAAAAGTAAGTTACACAAAGACACAAACTTCCTGAGCTTCCAATGGAATAGGCAGAATCCAGAGCAATCCATCCTGCTGCAAGAACGGCAGGAGGGCAGCATTCCCTGCCTGCCACGTCTACAGGCGGCTGCAGCAGAAGACGCGGACACACACGGGGGTTAGACTGCAAACGCTTTATTGAAGAGGAGCCTGCGTTAGCCAGACGTGTTCGCGAAAGGGCAGCGCGGTGTCCCGCCCGTCACAGAGCGAGCAGCCCAGATGCACACGCGTGTGCGCACCGAGGCCCCGAGCACTCTCCCCCGCGCTCGCTCCGCGGACATGCAAGGGCTGCCTGTTAGTGAGCCCGGGCGGGAGCCGCCCCTCCCCGCCGCACTTACCGAGCCTCTGTACTTCTCCAGAGACACAAGCTTGCCCCTGATGTTTACAACTTTGAAAGTGTAAAAATCAGGCTCCTTCTGCCGCGTAGCGGAAAAGGCTAAGAGCAGGAGCGCTGCAATTGCGAGGAGCATGGCTAGAGGGATGAGGAGGACTTTGGGGAAGGAGGAGGCAGGCTGGTGCTCCACACTGCCCTCCGGGTCCAGCATGCTGCACGGCCGCCGCGCCTCTGCCCGCCCGGCCCCGGCCCGGCCGCGCTGCCGCAAACGCCTCGCTGCTGCAAACGGGCCTTTTGCGGCACTCGGCGGCTCTGCCCGCTCCGCTCCGCGCCGGGATGCCTCCGTGGAGGATGCACACGCTCCGAAATGGAGCATTTCGGGGTGGAAGTGGCGCATTGAACGGTTGTGGGTTTAAAGCACTCCTTGGCTCAGTCTGTGGGATGCCAGTCACAGAATCGCAGAATATTCTGGGTTGGAAGGCACCCACAAAGATCACTGAGTCCAACTCTTAAGTGAATAGCCCATACAGAGATCAAATCCATGACCTTGGTGTTATTAAAGATCATGCATTAACTCTGTCGTTGTGATTTTTGATGGATTTTCAAAGGCCCTTTTTTTTCTTTTTTTGCGTACTAACTATAGCCTGTAGTGACTACGGTGTAATGTCAAAGGACAGCAGTGGCTTGGTTGCTACTGGTTACCGAGGCGAGTGCTCCGAAAGAGAGTCACAGCACACAGTCAGCAAAACCAGAATCACCAACACGCGACATAAAACAGCCACATCAGCCAGGCCTGCAGGAAATGCAGTTCTGCGTGCACCTGGCTGGTGAGAAGTGAGTGGCCAGACCACCGGTCTCACTGTGTGAGATGGAAGAAACCACGCTACCAGAGGGTTTTCAAGCAAGAAAAGTCCATAAAGCATCAGGAACTGAGTTTGGTATCAAAGTGTTCAGACATCCAGAGCCAAAACGCTGCCTCAAGTGCACTGATGCAATTCTTGCATTGTCTGCAAAAAACTGCCATTTGTACAGTTTGCTACTATGCCTGCTGGAAGAAAAGGATTTGTACTTACAAAGTAACAACAATAGAAAGCATTTGATGGTCATTGATTTCTTCTTGGACCAAGAAGCTGGTCAGCCATGGATGGCTATGATTCATATAGATCTTGGCAAAGAAAAGCAAAATGCAGGGATTTACAGAAAACAATTAAGAGTGGCTCCAAGGCATATTGGAAATTTGTCTTTTGAAGAGCGAATTTCATTTTTGTAATCTCACTTTGTGTTTGGATTTTTTAAAAAACCTGAGTTTTGGTAGATCTTTGACATTTTGATGAAATTTGCTTAGGTAGTTCAAGCATGACTGGCATTAATGTAAGGGAAGAAGCCATATATAGCTATTTGAAAAACTTATTTATAGTTTTTAAGCATTTCAGATTTTTCACATTTTTTATGTATTTCTGTTTAAGAAGACATGCAGCATCAAGAAATAATGCAATATACTACAAAAACTATAGATGGAAAATCTTCTGCCATGCTGTCTACAGGGAAGATACACTGTGATGAGAATGTGAAGTTCTCTGCAGATAAGTAGTGTTTTCCTGGATGCTTTCCTGACTTTAGTATTGACCACAATGTCAGTCAGGTATGATCTCCTCATTGGTAAGTAAATTATCTAAGAAGCTTTAGAGTTTCTTCATATACATCTGGAGAAAGAGAACAGGGCTTTAATATGATATATCCATTTAAAAATATTTTTAAAACTTAATAAATTCTAAAAATAATCTTTAAAAATCATTCCAATTATGATCAGCATAAGGTGTTGGTTTTTCTTTTGTCAAAAAATTAAAAAGAAATCTACAATACACATTTACATTTTTGAGGAATAATATTTTAGTTGCTTGGGTGTAGGACTGAAAACCAGGCATCATACTGCAACGTGAGAAGCAAGTTTTGCTCTAGAAAGGCACCTTATAAAATCTACTTCCTACAGCTTTGTGATTATCATCTCTGATTTCTAGATAAATTTTAGTGGCTTTCAGAGTCATATTTTCTCCTCCAAACTGAGCCCAGAATCTGAAAGTTTTTGATCACTGGCACTGAATTGGGGATTCTTTAAATAATGGCCAGCTGGCAGTAGAACTCTGCTTCCTCTTTTAGTGCCATGTTTCTATATCTCTCTCTGCAGTAAAGCATTCTTTAACACCAGCAAAGAAGGAGGCATTGTTCCTGGGCACAGAGAAAGAGACTGTGTCAAAGACTGTTGGCTTTATACCGGTGCAAGTTTTCAGAGCCAAACTGCACTACCAGTTCATATTAAAGTCTATCCAACTATTTGAAGGAAGTATGCCAGTCAGGTTTGCAAACTGGCGTGTGTTTGCTCACTAGCATGTCTCAATGTTGATCTAGGAGGACTGTATCCAGCAGTGAGTATAATCTAGTTACTTCTGCAATTTACTCTTTGGCCTACTAAACCTAATAAAAATCTTTGTCAAATAGATTGGAATAGGCTGGAACAACCACCCAGTTAACCTCAGCTGTCCCCATGGCAGCACTGCTGTTTCTGTCACTGCTGCCCTGGACTGGTCCACGTCCCTAAAGGTGAAACCTCTGCACTACATCCCATGAGCAATACCCTGAGCTACCCTGTCCTGATTTTGTAAAGCGTGAACTTCAAGTGAACCAAAGAAAAAAGGAGGTTACCTCTAAGGATTGTGCTGACTTCACAATACATTCAGAAGTATGTCCTGTTAGTGTTTATAGAACCCTGTATTACAGATTTTGCAACTTTTGTTTACCTACACAGACTCCCTGAGGTAGTGTTTCCAGCACTACTATTCATATTACTTTTAATACTTTCCTTTGAACCCCTTTCGTAGTTCAACATTGATCTTTTATGTGCCCTCTTTTCCTGGAAAGGCCTTCTTAGCCCAGGCTAGGAAGTGCCAACAACATGACATTTGACTGCCAAAAAGGGGTAGTACTGGATCACAGAGGGATTTGCCTCAGACAAGCACTTGCCAGTGCCTTTAGGTCACCGTCCAGCACTGCCAAGAGCCGGCAGGCTGGCTCCTCTCCCCCGAGACCTGCGGAACTGCCAGCAGACACGCTGGCCAAGCCGCTGTCCCTGACTGCTGCCGGGGCCAGCTCATAGCCAAGGTCAGGGAGCCTGGAGTCATTTCCCCAGGTCCCCAGAGCACACCCGCCCTTCTCCACCGAGCACAGGAGGAGGAAGAGTAGCCCCGGGGAAGCGGAGATCACGGCCCGGGCTCCATCGAGCCCTAACCTGCTCCAGAGGGCCTGCGGAGCAGATGCCTCATCGCTCTCCACAGCTCCCTGACAGGAGGGTGTAGCGAGGAGGGGCCGGCCCCTTCTGCCATGCCTGAAGGGAGAGGACCAGAGGAAATGGTTCTATGCTGAGACAGGGGGGATTCAGATTAGATACTGAGAAAAAAATTGTTCTCTGTGAGGGTGGTCAGGCACTGAACAGGTTGCCCTATGGAGTCACCATCCCTGGAGGTGTTTAGGCGTCGTCTGGACCTGGCGCTGGGTGCTGTGGGGATACAGTGACAGTGCTGGGTGCACGGTTGGACTGGGTGATCTTAAAGGTCTCTCCCAACCTTGCTGATTCTATGCATAGGGAGAGGCCTGGGAAGAGAAACAAGGGGGAAAACTAGGATGGCTGTTGGGAGGTAATTAAGAAAAAAATATACTGCTTATTCCCTCATCCCCGCTTGCTGCTACGGCACTGGGGGAGGGAGGCCCTGAATGCCGGGGGAGACGGGGAAGGTGGGCACGTCGCCCCCTCAGCCAGGGGCGGTTCTGAGGTTCAGGAGGCTCCCCGGCAGGACCGGAGCGGTGCGGGCACCGTGCCCGGCTCGGTCCCCGCCGCCGCCGCCGCCCCGCAGCGCCGCCGCCCTCGGGGCGCTCC
>VZRR01011764.1:752495-802395 GCA_013398015.1 Oreocharis arfaki
CGTCGCGGCCTCGGGCCCCGCGCCCGGGCGGGGGGAAGCGCTGGGGGTCCGCGGCGCGGGGGCCGCCCCAAGGTCAGCGGGGGGCCGGGGCCGCCCCCGGGGGCGCATCCGGGCCGGAGCTGGTGCATGCGGTTTTGTTGTTCGCATGCCCTGTGGAATTAAATATTGTGGGGGGGAGAGACCACCGCAGTCGGCGAGGCCCGCGGGGAAATGCCCCGTGTGCGGAGCTGCCCTCGAGAGCAGTGCCCGCTCCGCTGTGAGAGGTTCTCCTTTCCGTGGATTGCGATCTGCCTGGAGTGTCACCCAGGCATCCCTTCGCCGACGTGGTTGTGCTCTTTTGTTGCCTTATTTTGTATACAAATACAGCTGAACGACTTTGCTGCTTTTGCAATATGTTGCAATTTGCTAGTTGGCTGGATGTGTCATATTACCTGAGGCCTCCTGGCTTTTAAGGTTGTTTCTGGGTATATCAAAGGAGGATGAGCTCGTAGCACACAGAGAAACAATATAATCGGATTTAGGCTAAGGTAGAGCTTAGTACATTAAAAAGATAGTTGTATCTAAGTATGGATCTAATAATTTTTTTTTAATATCCATGCACCTCCGCGTCACTGGGCTTTCTGAGCACTGTGCCCTGGATTCAGGGGTCATTGCATTTGCTTGAAAATAGAGGAAACTTGTTTATTGTTTTGACTCGTGCTCCCGGTTTCAGTAGGTGCTTTTTGGATAGTCTGACCCCAGATAGTTATGACATAATTATTTCCGTGACAAGAAAAGTAAGCCAGCCATGGAACTATGACTTAATTACAGTACCTGGCAGAAGATGCTATATTAGGAGTAAGAGGTCTGTTTTACAAACACCAGTTTCGCAATGAGCTTTTAAAAATCATTTTTCTACTTAACTTTAGTGAGAACCTTCATAAAATTAATTTTCTGATAAAATTACCTTTTCCCAGAACATATATTGGGATATGTTCCCAGAAGATAGACACAGAGGGATCAGAAAGTTCCTCCTGTGTTCTGTTCTTGCACAGAGGGCAGTTGGGACTTTCCTCTCATACCTCAGCTTGCAGTAGTAAAGAAACTGCCACGGGACACCTGCACTGTGCAGGGCATTTATTAGGTTCTTCCTCTGAAGAGAATTGCTGCTATAGGGAGAAAGAAGGGCGAGCAGGATATGTCTTACCTGAAAGCAAGATATTCCTGAGGAGCTCCTCTTAACTACCTTGTGGATCTGCTTGTCAGAGTAATGGGTTTGGATTGCTGTATTCGTGTTGATACCATAAGGCAGTTTGACTGTCTGAGAGTATGTTCTGTGTTCTAGTTGTAATCCTGGCTTTTTAAACTTTACAAAGCATTTCTACTAAAATAACTTTATTTTTGTCACTATCTTAGTGAAATAATGCAGTACTGGTGCTGACTTGTACTGAGAACTCATAGAAAGAAGGATCCTGCAGTTTGCTTAGTGGATTAATTTGCACAATGGAAGCAATCCAGTAGAAGTCAACATTTCTGGTGCTTTTGGCACATTAAGGCTATTTTGTATATTGCTTGATAAATTGTTTAACTTAGAAGTACAAAAGACAGCCTAAATTTTGTAGCAATGCACATGAATTTAATTGTTACTCTTTTTTTAAATTTTCACAGAAGTGCGTGCACACATGCATGTGTACTCATACTGTATCCTGGGTTTGTAATTTTGGTTCTAAGGTTTCAACAAATCTTTGGGAAAAAAACCCAATTTATCGGATGTTCTTAGATTTTATTTTCATTTCTGTTGATGCATGAAATACTGTTGCCAGCAAGAAGTAACTTTCAGATTTTAGTTTTTGGTGTCAGCAAAGCTTGACACGGGAGTCTGGCATCAGTTTTGTGTTACAAACTGTTGTGACTCAGTCCACTGAGTGTGGCTGTGTTCTTGACAGCTTTCCTGAAGTTGTGGTTTTCAGCATGTTTCTTTCAGTAGTGAAAGTGCTGGATGCTGGTGAACAGGCATAAAGATGCTGGTAGAAGATGTGTTTGCTTTCTCTGTGGTTTGTGAACTGGTTTGCAGCTGGTATGAAGTAGTTCAAAGACCATCCCTTCCTCAAGGATTCCAGTTTGGGTGAAGGGCTCACTATTGCTTAAATACAAGACCCAGATAAGCTTCTATGCCACAATACATACTGCTGTATTTTTATTTAGCACAAGCACTGAGCATAAGTGGAGGTTAACATTAAGGTGAATAAATTGAGTTTCAGTGTGGCCACCTTTAAACCAGTTTTGTGATCAGTTGAGGCCTCTGGAAGCCTCTGAAAGGCTCTAAACCGGTGCAGTGCTGTACTGTGTTTTCCCAGCCTCCTCGTGGGTACTTGTACTGATGTTGTGTGTGTTTGTTTTTGAAGTTAGAGCTCCTTTGTATCTGCTCTGCTCCCAGCATGAATGGTACAGCATACGGGGAGATTTGGGGCAGGTGCTGCCCCTCTTCTGGCTTCAGGGTTTGCTGCAGGCAGTTCTGAGGTGTAGAGGACTATTGCAGTAAAACGTAGGATCAGAACCAAAATGTATGAAAGCATTAAGAGCCCATATGAAGCAGAGAGGTAGGGGAAACTGTTGTGACACAGCTGGTGTGACTGAGAGAGGATGGCTTTCCCGAGCTTGGCACAGGGAACAGCAGCAGGAGGGTCAGAAAGTGGTAGTTCTTGGCGTTGGGTGACGTTCGTTCTTCTCACCTTCTCAGTGAGTCATACTGTGCTGTAGAAAAAACAGTGAGTCAATGCCGAGTGATCTGTAACAAGCATATCCTTTATGGATCTCCCATCCATTGTATTTTGCTCACTCCATAATTTAATTGTAAGATATTTGCACCTGTGTACGTTACTAAGTTTTGTATCAACCAGAGCCTTCCCTGTTACTTCATTTATCCAGCAGTACTTTTGTAAATGGGATATCATCCTGTTACAGTGTTATATATTTTTACATATATATATGTATACAGTTATTTATCTAATGATCACTCCTTAGAAGTTTTCAGTCTTCCACATTGGAAATACAACATCAGAACTTCCTATCTTCACGGAGCCCAGAGTGCCAGTTTTGTTGCATCCTTGATTTGTGTGTTAAAGTTTATGTGCACTGTGCTGACTTCTTCTGGGTGGATTTTGGTGGTATTACACTTACTAGGATAAATTCTATAGCCTGTAGTAAGAGGGAGTTCTGAAACACTATGTAGCAGTTATGTTTGTTACTTAGAATACCGATGGGTTTAGTGCTGATGGGGCCTGAGGCGCTTTAGTGGCCACTAATCTCTGATAGTTTTAATTTTAAGTACTTTGGAAAAACATCAAGCGTGGGTAGTAGTTTGTACGAAGTTATGTCTAGTTCATCATAAACCGAACGTAAATGTGTGATAAATTTTTTAAACTATTGACAAAGAACATGGGAGAGGCTTGAATGATTTGTTGAAGTTCTCATACGGAAAATGGGCCTAAGGCTGTAAACAGTCAGAAAAGACCCCCCTCCCCAGCACGTTAGGGGTGTCTTTAGACATCACCTGTGCTGCAGTCTGAGCAGAGTGCAGAAGACAACCTTTCCTATTGTTCTTGACTGTGGCTGTAACCTTTGTTTGTGGAATTTCCTTTTATTTTTGTTGAGGAAGTTCAGCTGGGCTATATTGGTAATGAGGCGAGGGGGGCACTGAGGTTAATCACCCCACTTGCTGTTGGAAGGCTGGCTGGGAGATTTGAGCTTAAGGACAATCATAATGGGAGAGATAAAAGCAGGTCTTGGATAAAATACAAGTCTCCCTATCTCAAAGGAGGGAATGCTTTATAGAAAGAGGGTGATAACACTTGTGTTTGTAGTACTTTCTGTGTTTGTATTTTATCTAGTATTCCCCGGGGAAACAAAACTTACAGGCCTGCTCTCTTTCCCATTAGTTGCCCTTCTACACTCTAGTCCATACTTTTGGACATTTCAGCCAGTTGGGACCACATTTTAGAATGTATTTGAAGTAATGTCAAAGGATCGTTGAGTTTCTGTCTGTTTTCTGGAACAATTATGCCTCAGCAGAGGAGAGGTCTCTGCTGAGGGGGAAGCAGGAGGAAGTTCAATTTCCTTGTAGGGAGTAGCTACAAACCAGACAGGGTGTATGTTCCTCCAGCTCCAGCACGTCTGCCCTGTTTGCCCAAGGGGCTGTGATCGAGAGTGTGACAAAGGAGCACAAAATGAATGTGTAGGAAACCAGGTAGAGTCAGTTCTGCTGCTAATGAAATGATTAAAAAAAGCTTTGCGAAAGAGCAGCTCAGAATGCAAGACCTCACAGTTTAACTTTGCCTTCATCTTTGAAGAGGCCCTGTTATGTCAAAGTTTGACCCAAAATGTATGTCTTGGAGGGAGTTGAATACAGAGGAACAACTTGAGAGGAAGAAGTGGAAGGGCAAATGGGTAGAAATATCTTCTTGAAAGTTTTTTGGTGGTTTTCTTTTCCCCCGTGTTTGGAAGTAAGCCTTACTCTGATTCTTTGCAATTCAAATGCAGACTTTCCTAATGCTAGTCTGCAAGGTAGAGGAAACAAAAGAAACTGGCAGAAATGAAAGTGAAACATTCTCGTTTCTTCATTTCATGAGCCTAAAATGAATTCTAATCAAAGCTGATTTTAAACATTTTTAATTTGGTTGCTGTAGGTATGTATAGATTTAATAATTTTCTGGAGTTTAAAGTCAGATGGTATCTTGTCTGACCTCAAGCTGTTGTATTTCAGCCAGATTATTTTTCTAAAAAGAGCCAAGAGCTGAGCTAGATTTCAGAGGAGTAACTGGCACTGTACACTCAGAGAGCAGGGGAAACCGAGTCCGTTGTAACACTGGGATATTGAATAAATGAAATATGCTGAAATGATTTCAACAGGTTAATCATACCCCAGTTTGCAGACGCAGGCGAAAAGCTCTGGTTTTGATGCCAGCCTGGCTGGGGGAAAAGTCTTCTTTGATTCCAGATCTGGCAATTTGGTATGAGCCTGAGCTTGTGAATAAGACGTGCCATCCAGGTTTCTAAAGAGATGCCACCTCAGCACTGATTCACTCCACTCCAGTGTTTTGTTTCCAACCATGTTATTTTTTTTCAGAGGCACTCCTTTCCCTCTCCCCATTTCCCTCTCTCCCTCTCTCGTATGTAGATGGCTGATATCTGACAGAGGAGGATCTTTTTGTGTCTTTCCTGGGTTTAGGAGAGGTCTCTTTTTGTTTCTCATACAAAGTTTTATTAGTTGGTTTGCTCTACAGTTCTTTGTGAGATGGTAATTTGGTTACTATTGAATATGGTGCAGCAGTTTAAATTATTTTTTGTTTGCTAAATTGTTCAATATTAAAGAACAAAAAGAAAGAAAAAGAAATCCCAGAGTTCAACAACATTGTTATTGCACTTGCATTTCAGATTCTGCATTTCATTATGGAACTCTTTCCTCTTTTTTTTGAGTACAGAATATTCTTGTTTTATGAAATGTCATGACCTCCCTTTATTAATATTTATTAGGAATAAAGACTATATGTGTGGTTTTTAACATTATCTACTTACATTTGATTACATTCACTCTCTTGATGTGTAACATTATCACAGTACTCAATTTATTAGCTGAGTTCTAGTTTTTACTAGCAGTTTCCTTAGTTTCTTTTCCCTATCACTTTTGTACACTTGACCGAAGATTATATATTCTCTTTGAATATATAATTGTGTATTTTATTGATTTTTTTTTCGCAGGTTTTTTTAAACTTACTTTCGAAATATGACTCTAACAACTTGACACGTGCAAAAAGCAGGGCAAAATGCAGCCCCACTTTTCCTCCAATGCCGGAGTTTCACGGTAGCTTTAATCTGGAAGTGGTGCCAACAGGAGTTTGTCCCCACCCTACGAGTTGTTTGTTATTACCAGGCGTGCTCCTCCTCCTCCTCCTCCTGCCTGGTGCCAGCTTTATGTTAAGCTGGATTGGTTTTCCGGTTTGGTTGCCGGCAGAGCTGCCCAAGGGAGGGAGCAGCCCCGGCGGTGGGAGTGAGCACGGCTTGGGGAAGGGTGGTGTTGCTCCGCCTGGAGCTGGAGTTGCCCCGCGCTGCTTCCCACTGAACCTGGAGCTGGCCTCGGTGTGCTCCCGGCCGGAGCTGAAGGGGGAAGTGGCGTCAGAAGTGAAGGTGGAATTGATGTGTGTCTTTGTGGTTCGGGTTTGGTTTTTTTTGTTGTTGTTGGTTTGGGAGGGCTTTCTCCTCTCTTCAGGTTGAACGAGTAAAGCGTGATTAGTTTAGAATTTGAAAAATCCTACTCCCATTTCTCTTCTGGTTACGTGAAATGAAAAACCAAACCCACCTAGAGTTTAAAGACGGTGACATTTGTACAGAGCTGTAACAGCTCACTGGTCTCTAGAGCAGGGCTTTATGCTGGTGCTTAGGGACTGGAGTAACTTAAATTTAGCCAACCTGAGGGGATCCTGGGCTCTTCCTACCACCTTGAGGCTTCAGCGGTGCTGGGGCAGGTGGGCAGTAGTTCCTGCTGCTTTTTGATTAGAATTGCTATGGGAAAGACTGGCTCCAATCCAAAGGCAAATATTATTTAATCTTTGTGATCTAGAAGTAAGAATCAGGTGCAATCAGTGTTTAATAGAAAATAGTTGCAATATTAACTGAATGTATTTGTGAGATAAAATATTTAGCCATTGGAACAAATTTAGGAATGCAGATTTTTTTCTTCAGGTTTTATGTTTCACTAAAGAATGTGATGCTAACAGCATCTTCAGGAAAATTCTTGTGGGTTTTGTTTGTTTCTTTGACTTTTCACTTTTGAAAGATATGTATTTTCAATTATATCAATAGAGACTTGAAATAACCATTTTTAGTACGTACTTTGTGTCCTGAAGTATTTTCTGATTTGTGTCTCTTGAAAGTGAGAGAGACAGTAACTGTATTATATAGCCTGAAAAAAAACCCTGTACTTTATACTGATAATATTCAGAAAGGGTTTTTTTAGTTGTTTGGGGTTTTTTTTAAGCAGACATTTTAATCTAATCCTTCATCTGGTTCTTGTTTTTAAAGTACAAAAGTATGTTGTGATACTTTTAATATATGTAATTCATAGACTTCTCTATTATTTCTTTTCTTCACTAAATGATAAGTGATAGGTTCTCTAAAACCCAGAAATTTCCATGGGTCATGCATTTACCTACCAAATATGCATTTCCCAGTGAAAGAGAAACTCTGCCCTCTACATTTTGCTGTAGTTTTACAAAATTAATTTTCTTTCGTGTCTAATGCTTCATTCTCATAGTTTTCAATTGCTCTCTAAATGTTGTTATTAGAAAAAAAATCCAAGTTCTTGTTGCAGATTCTTGCCTTCATTTTCTATAGTAATAAGAGTGATTTTTTACAAGCAGACTCACTTGTGCTTAACCTCCTCCCACTGGAAACAGAACTTTTGAGTTGTCTCCAACATAAAGCTCAGACGATCCTATACCACCTAAAGGGCTGAGCTTTAGATTATCAAAGTTAATCTGCAGCTAAACAAAATATTTACTATTTGTGGGGTTTTTTTGCTCAGCAAAATCTTACTTAATTGCTGGCAGCTAATTTATTTGAGAATAGGAGGTGCAGGTGATCGGTCAGGTTTATTATTAATTCTTTGAGCTATATCTCTAAATGCTTTTTAAAATCAGTTTATAAAATGGAGCTTGCTTGCTGGAAACTGAATTAGTTTTCTCTAGTGGCTAATTTGAGCTGTGTGTTTATTGAGTGGTATTTTTTAGATGTGTTAATTTTTTTCTTTTTTTTTTTCCCAGTGTAGTTGCAGACATCTTGGTTCTTGTTTTTGTTCAGAAAGCCAGAAATAGGAAGGAAAGAAAAAAGCAAGCTGTTGGCAGGTTTATCACTGGGTGGTTTTTAGCATGTTCTGCCGTTTTTTTGTCTCTTCATATCCCTGCTCTTTTAAATACAAATCAAGATGATCAAAATTTTCATGAATTTTACTTTAATACTGGAATGTGTTATAAAAATGCACTTATGCCTGTGGGGGGGAATATGCTTCCTATAATAATTTGTGTTTATACCTTCCTTTAGAGAAGTTTATTTAATGTGCTGTCTGTGTAGAGATTTAATCTTTTTCCTTCATTTTAAAAATGTCTTATCATTATTTCTTCAGTAGACAATCAGCTACGATCCTTGCCTGCACAGAGGATTTAAAATCAACTGCAAATTGCTGAAGAATTGCACTTGAAGTGGTCTCGAGACAGGAGAAGCAGGTCTTCACTATAATGGAAGAGGCCAAGAGCTCAAAGAATGGAAATCATGACCCGAGGAAGTCTGTCCGTCTTGTCTGTGAGGAAGGCAAAACAGTCAAAGTTACAATTAATCAAAATTATAAACATAACAGAAATGACAAATCTGTGAAGGATGTTGGGAGAAGTTCTCCAAGCGGGAATAGCAGCAAAAAAAGTAAACAAAATGATGTTTGTTCTGAAAAACAAGGAGAAAATAAATCGTGCAAAGTAAATAGTTGTATTCCTGGAACTAAAGATACGGGATCAAACGTTCAGGATCGAAGTCATGGAAAAGCAAAAAAATTTTCTAATTTATCATCAGCAGTGGAAAACCTGAAACAGACAAAAACCCAACCAGTGGGAGAAAATGCTCCAGGCTCCCATGTTTCGGGGAATGGGGTCAGTATGGAAAGCTTAACAGCTACTCAGAAAGGGAAAATGGTGCTGGAAAATCCAGTGGGAGTTCATACTTTGAAGACTAGTGTTGATCAGGCTGGTGATCCTGGTAAGACTGCTGCAGATCAAAGAAAAATGGAGCATAAGCCTGATGACTTCAGTGAGTATTAGTTAATACTGCCTTATTCCGTTTTCTTCTGGTGCAATTGCTGACAGTCTGAAATGGGCTTTGAAATGTTTCTGTTCGCGTTATTTTTTTCACATGTACTAAGTTGCTGGTTGCATTTAGAGAGAACATAATGTTAATACAAGCATATTGCTCAGAGAACAAGAGATTATGATAATAGCTGTCCTTTTTTCATATGCCTAAGACCTAAACATCTTTGTAAGCTACTTAGTGTGTGTGAGTTTTAGGCAATTTTGTGACTATAGTGTCTTATGAAGGGGGAAGCCTTCCTAGTATCAGTGCCACTTAGGGAAATGCCAGTTATTACTGCTTTTCAGAAAGATCAAGGCAAGATGGGCAAATAAAGTTCTTATTATAGGTAGCGTGGAAATACTTACTTTTTTTCTGTGACTTTTGTGCTCTTTTTGTTACTAAAAATGTTTAGAATAGGCTTTGGCAAGTGGCTTTTTGATTTAGGGAGCTCTGGAATACGTATCATCCATCAGTGGTTACCCTTATGAGTGTGCAATTCTTACACATATTTTTCAATGTCAAAATTAAATGCACTGATCAAGCTTTGTCTCACCAGGTTAATTCCATAGCTCAGGATTTGTCACACTTCTTTAGAACGCATTTTTTTCTTTAATAAAAATTCTGTTTTAAGATGCCAGCCAGTGTAGACCTTGTGTTTGAAGTATTTCCCACAGCTACAGCAGTTGCTCGTATGGAAATACAAGGAAAATAATAAAGCGTGTATTTTTATAGCTGTCTTAATAGTGTTTAACAGGAAAAACGAGTTCAAGTGGCAGCATCCTGTGATCAGTCAGCTCTTTGTAGACCACCATTATGTACTGTGGGGACCATCTGTCACTGAGAAACCAGGACTTGAAAACTTACTCAGCTTTGATTCCTTGCTAGTCTGGGGGTACAGATCTCATTTGAAAGGAAAGAATAAGGAAAAGAAAAAACAAAGCACAAATAACCCTCGATTTTGCTTATGTAAAAGCAACTGGAATCATTTGCTGTAGATGTTTGTGTGGACGAGTGGCCTGTGACCAATCCTTAGGCATCTGGAGGAACTGGCCCTGTGGCACTGGGCTGTGTTTGGGAGCAGCAGCGTCGCAGAGCTCAGTGGCTGCTGCCTGTGGGCGAGAGGTGTCACGGAGCGTTCAGTGTCGACTCCAGCAGCTTCCAGGCTGAGGGCTGGGATTGCCTGGTGACTGGCTCTGTAAGGTCGTTTGGGTGAATGTCTTTGAGGTAGTTCTCTGATTTAGTTCCTTAACAAAATGGGTTGTGTACAATAATTTTATGCCTAGTATTTATTGTTTGTGTTACAGTAGGGCATCGGGATCTTGTTTACTCCGTTCTGCATGGCAAACAAAATCCTTTCTTGTGTTGAAGAGTTTAAGAGACTGTAGATTTGACTGAAACACAAAATTAATCTTCCTTTTTTTTCTGTCTTTTTGATAGCAGTCTGAGTAGCAGACTAGTCTCTGAAGTCTTTTTAAAATACTGGTTAATTACAGGAACAATTTTAATGTTTAAGGTGATCTTGGCCAGTCTTGGACAAAACACTGGAGTATAGTTCTAATTTGTGTCTGGCTCTTAACTGCTCTGTACTCTAATTCTCACTTTTTCTCTCCATGAATTACTCTGAAAAAAGTAACTGTTTCTTGCTTTAGGTAAAATAAAGAATTCAGAATCAACAAAAGAACATACATTGGAAGCGGATTATTTAGAAAACACTGGTGTTATTGATGAATCTAATCTGACAGTTGAACAGCAACTAGGATTGAAACAAGCTGAAGAACGTCTGGAAAGAGATTATATCTCCCGACTTGAAAAAGTAGGTTGGGTTATTTATCAGATAAAAAAGAAAATGTGTGTCCTCTTTCATTATCATCACCATATTTCTGGTTGGGTGGTATTTCTACTACAGCCTGCTGCCTCTGTTTCTTTCTTCTTAGTAATGAGTCACTTTCTGATCTAAGATACTGTCTCCAGTAGTTGACTAGTTGTTCATAGTGGCAGATGATACGGTTTGGAAACTTAGTGTTCCTTTTATGGCACACATAGCCTTTGCAGAACAGTATTTTTTAATTTTCTAATCTGAAGGGTTACAGTTCCAGCACTTAAATAAGATTTTATCTTAGAAGATTTGAGTCTGGTTCCCTGGAAACTCAGAATGCAGGATTGAAAAGAACCTTGAGCTTTCTTTAGTATATTACCTCTCACCAGTCTCTATATTGAAGATGAGTGCTTAAAAATGTTCACCTAAATTGTTCTTAATATTGTCTCTAGTGAAACGTATGTTGAAGTCAGTGTAGGTAACCCAGAAGTTTTTATTAATATTTAATGCAAGTGTCTCTTGTAGCGTTTTAATCCCTCATGCTGTCCTGGGAAAATAACCAAAAGTTTATTATTTCTTTTTCACACCATTCTGCATATGGGGAAATCATTCCTATTTCTGCAGTCAAACCTTCTTTAGGCTCTCTTTGTTAATTGGTCTTGGGAGGTTTTAGTTCCTGGTTCGTTTTTGTTGCTTTTCTCTAGACACCCATCATGTAACCGGTGTTCAAAATTGGACATGCAATTTCAGCTGAAGTCTTACATATAAAGAGGAAAGCTGACTTCATCTCTCTGAAATATGGCATTTTTGTTTAGGCTCTCTACTTTTTTAGCTGCAGCAGGATGTTGGCATATGGTTGGTCCAGCAGTGATCCCCATAGCCTTTCCTTAAGAATTGCTCCATGGGGTGTTCTCAGCCCTGTACGTTTTGCAGTTGGTAATACCTAAGCAGGAATGATACTTTGCTGTGATATTATTTAGTTGGAGCTTATTTAGTCCATTTCTCTGTTTGCAGTCACTGAATTTTTGTCATTTTACATCTTCTGTATCCTCTTCCAAGTTAGTATCTTTAACATTTATAGTCAGCACACCTTCTGTTGCATTTCCTAACTCTTCAACAAAAGTGTGGATATTTCTGACCCCACAAGGACCCCTGCTGAAGAATACTTGGCACATGCTTTTAGGTACGAGTACTCTGAGGACAGTTCTCTCAGCAGTTTTGCTCCCACCTTACTGTTCTTTATTTAGATGGTATTTATGGTCTCCTTTTGAGACTGATACTATGACAAGTGACAGAAACTTTGTAAAATTCAAATACAAC
Source organism: Oreocharis arfaki (assembly GCA_013398015.1). NCBI lineage: Eukaryota > Metazoa > Chordata > Aves > Passeriformes > Paramythiidae > Oreocharis > Oreocharis arfaki. Next base: position 764,500 of record VZRR01011764.1, read on the forward strand.
GTCTGCTGTTGCTGCTTCTCCAAGAGCTGTGACTTATCTTTAAAACAGCAACCCTAAGATTGGGTTAGTGCAATTTGTTTGTCGCAAATCAGGTTGTCACCTATGACCTGTTTTTTCCCTATGTGCTTATTAATAATTTATTACAGTGTTTTTCTGAATGCTTATTCTGACTGGTCTCTAAAACCTTGGCTTGTCTTATTTAGCCCTTTAAAGATGTTCTTAAGTTTCTCTTTCCTAATGATCTGGAACTTTCCCATTCTCTGTGAGTTCTCTAAAATACAGCTGGCTCTTTTATAGATTAGCTCCTTGAATATCCAAGGACAAATTTCATGAGACCTGGCTTATTTGGATGCATATATCTTACCCAAGTAGTAGTCAGTAACTTTTTTTGTCTTGCTAGTTGGAGTTTTTGCCCTTTTCATTGGAGTTAAGCATAATTAGATGATTTAAAAAGTCTTCACAATAAAGGCGAAATAAAACTTATGGCTTGATTCAGCCTTCCTGGCAACATCTATTGACATAATACTGCAGACCAGTATTGTAAAGAAATAAAAAATATTTCTATTGCTGATACTCATTTTATTATAAAAGAGTGGTAAAATATTTTTTATCTACTTCAGTCATCAGTCATGAAATACTCAACTCTTCCTTGGTAGCCATGTGTAACTGTCTATAAGTTGTTTTCCAAATGGATGTTTAATTTCATCTTACTAGGTACCTGTCTTAGAGAAAAAAGGGATAAAGAGAATTAGTAATTAAAGCATAATTAATTTAGTAATTAAAGCAGTATTTGAAATTGATATTTACTCTGCAATAGGAGAGTATCAGACTCGGTTTTTTCCAAAAGCAAAAGATCAAACTCAGTAAGTGGAAAAACTTGCCCAAATTTAACAGTGGTTTAGGTCATCATATGGTAAGTCAAATTTGTTTAACTGATCTGTGGTCCACCTTAGTGTCTTAAAATGGTGTTCATTCATTGTTGTGTCACTGTTAAAACATCTGGTGTTTTCAGTATACTTTTTGGTTTTAGTAAATATAGATGTATTAGAATTAGGATGAAAATGTTAAAGTAGGTTTTTTCTCTCCCAGTTATAACTGATAGCAGTTATTGGAAAAATGCTAACAAGTCTGGAGAAAAGCTAAAGTGATTTTTTGGAACCCTTTTGTCTCTGCAGTGAGCTTATCAAAAGGTTTCCAATCTCTGTAGCTGTGATCTGTTAGAGCAAGAAAATACAACTGCAGGATGAGACAGATGAAGTGGAGTATTTGGGAGCAACCCCTTCTCTTTGCAGAGTTGGTCCTTTCTGCCCTTTAGTCCAGTAGGTCTTAATGGTTTCCTGGCTGAATAAACTCCGTGGTATCCCTTCTTGGACCCTGGGAAAATAGTGATTTCCCTTCTTCCCCATAATTTCTGGAGGATTGGCTGCTTCTTGCAGACTTGGAGATCTCCCAGGTGGCCACTCTCCGTTTGTCTACTCCGTCTCTCCCAGCCTGCCTGCACAAAAAGGTGCTCGTTCTGCATGTTCATCCAATTCTGAGCATCCCGGGGTGTTCATCAAAGTGGAATAGCATCAGCCCTTGTCAGAGGATCCCACCTTGGCTGGAGCACAGTGATTAGGAAGTGCCCTGTTCCCTCAGGCTGCCCAGCCACACCGTTTCTAACAGGGCAGAGCTGCAGGGCGTGCTGGGCGTGCTGGGGCCGGGCCAGGCACCCCGTGTGACACAACAGCAGAGCTGGACGTGCCTGAGCTGGCGTCATTTCCTCATCAGAGAAAGGCAGCCTGAGATTTATCCAGTTATTAAAAGCTTCACCTGACAAGGGAATGGCTTACTGGCCTTTAGGTCAGCCTTAAGAAGCATAAACTCTTCAGCCTTAATCTTACCTCACTAAATTTACTGAGAAATGTAATATTCAAGTCACCTCGCTTCCTTCCCTCGCTCTCCCCTCTTGTCGTACAGGTGAAAATCCGTTTCTGCTTGGTTTTTGAAGATTGCTTAATGTTTGCAAAGCACCTTGATATTAAAAGTGTTACATAATAGTTGAATACAGTTTATTAATCAAGGAATTGAGTTTTTCAGGCACCACTGGTGGGAACATTTGTTTTAACCTATGGCCATTTTTCCTCAGCGCTCCCCGGAGTACACCAACTGTCAGTATCTATGCAAGCTCTGCTTAGTCCACATTGAAAATATCCAGGGAGCTCACAAACATATTAAGGAAAAACGTCATAAGAAAAATATAATGGTAAGTTAACAAAATTATGGCTATTTTTTTTCTTTCTTTTCCTCCTCTGTTTTTTATTTTATTTTTTTATATTAATTTTTTTTTATTATGTTGTTTGTTTTCTTTGGTCATGTTCATTTAGGTGAAAGTTTGTTTGCTGAGCAGACATCCACAAATTTCTGTTTTCTGTTTGAGAGGAAGGGCTTGATGATTTGTCCAGGCAGAGAGGAAAGGACATTTTTGGCTATTGCCTCTGAATTAGTGTCTCTGAGTAGTGAGCAGTTCATCATACTTTTAGTAACAGAATGCAAGGTAACTTAGGTGAGAAATGTGTATAAATATATTTAGTTTTTCTGTTTTCTGAAAATAATGTTGTTGGTAGCAAGACCTCCAGGGACTGGAGCTGGGGTTGGGGGTATTGGTTTCTTGGTTTTTTAAAATTTGTCTGCCTTTTGATGTTCAGAAGAGTTACAGGAGGGAAGGATTCAGTTCACTCATCATCACCCTGGGTTTATTAATGTGTTTAATATGAGATACAGTTCTGAAGCTTACAAAAAGAAAACCAGTTCCCCTGTCAGATACCACAGTGCCAAGGTTTGCTCTAAAGAACTGTTACATGCAAGAAATCCAATAAAAGGTGCACAGATTTTTTTTGCCAGCCCATTTTTGTAAATGCTGATGAAGAGTTACAGATTCTCCAGTATGCTGGATTTTATGATTTAGAAGGTTAAAATTGCTCTTTCTATAACCATTCCCCAAAATTCAGTCAAATTACTTTCTCATGTTTTCATGTATTTCTTGCCATACTTCTGTTTTTCATTAATGCTCTAATTGTAAAAGATGTGCAAGCCATCACCTGGAAGACTCTAAATGTCATGAATCCATTAAATCTCAGAAAGTAACATTTTTACATTATGGTCAGTGTAAAGGATTCTGGTTCTCTTACTGTCTCCTAAATTGCACCATGCTTAAAAAAATGAGCCAGTCCTATGATTGATCTGTAAACATCTTCCCACCATGCTTTTCATCTGGGTGTGAAGATGAGAATTGAGCAATGAGATTTTTTTTAGCACTGAATGGAATTCTGGAGGACAGGGAGCAGTTTCACTTTTTAACATTTACCCCAGGTAGCTTTATGCTGTGTGCAACATTATGGTGGTACCTATGTAACTGTCTAAATGTTACTTCATAAAATGCTCCTATTTACAGCTCTAAAAGATATATAACAATCAAATAATCTTAGCAGCATCTTTGGTTTCTCAGCTCAAGAAAAATCTCAAAGCAGCGACATAAAAAAAATCCCATAGCCCTTTAAAAATGCTCGTGTTTTTTTGCACTGAATTTGTTCAGATAAAAGCAAAAGAGTTGAGAGAGGCAGCCTAGAACTAACTAGACAAACATTTTCATACTGTACTGTGTTTCCTTAGTGAGTAAATATTTTATGGTTATTATTTATTTCAGTCATATCTTTCATGTAGTTGATGAATTCATGAAACAAGGGGTTGTTGTACTTAGTCCCAAATGACTTGATACATCTGACACGTTCTTGCTGTTGGATTGGGTGCATTAAATCCACTACTTTCTATCACCAGCTGTTTAAGCAGTAATGGGACTCAACTTATAAAATTTCCTTGGAGCTAGAAATACTTTTTCTGCCTCTGATATATTTCCTTTAAATACAATCTGAAAAAATCCATGTGGCTTTTCCAGCTCAGTTACTTGTATTATGTAGGAACAGTTACAGCTTTTTATTTTCTAAGATGAATTCTGCTTCAGAACTGTCAGAAAATGTGGTTCAGGAATGGAATACAGAAGATTTCCTCCCCAGTTGCCAGCTGTGAAACAGCATTCTCTGTTTTAAATACTGAGCATCTGCTGTTATTCCTGGGAGCCACACTGCTGTATTTGCCAGTTAGGCCGGGCAGAGTTCCTGCCTTTGGAAGTGTTTGGTCAGGACACCATGTGAATGGAATAACACAAACAGCAAACAGTGTGTCCCAATATCATACAATAGTAAGAGATAACCTTCTTCTCTTAAAATACCGGTTTTTACTTATATCATCCACCAATTATTCAGGAAAAGCAAGAAGAGAATGAGCTGCGGGCGCTCCCACCACCCTCGTCTGCACAGTTGGCTGCTCTGAGTTTCACACTCATCGAGGCAGCAAATGAACAAGGCATCTCAGATGAGGACTTTAGAATTCGGCAAGAAATTGTAAATGAGATGGAGAAAATTATTCAACAGCCCTTACCAGGTATTCATAGTATTCTCCATTTGCTGTAGGTGAAAATTTTTCATTATTTTTACGTGTATTTTTGATACCTTCATTAACGCTGAATGACTGCATTTGGGGTTAAATTATCTTAACATCATACAATATTAATATATACAGACCTTTTAATACAGGCTGGCAGTTGATTTTCAGAGAATTAACGAATGTACAAAAAGAGGAAAACATGATTGTGGTTATTTGTCCTTCTGATGTGTTTATTGATCCTCTTTAAAGTGGCGGGATAATATAACAAAGGATAATATTTGGCATTTGCTTCTTTGCATTGATTTCCCATCATCTCCTATAGGTAATACACTGGGAGTTTGAAATTAGATTTTTGGAGCTGCAGTGATGTTGACTTTGTGCTGACAGTGGTTTGGTGTTCAGTGCATCTGAACAGAAGAAAATGTTAATCTCATTGCCAAAAGAAAGTTTTGAATTTTTAGTTTTATCTGTATTGAAATGGGTATTGTTCTATACTGTCCTTTTGTTTTAGAAGTACCTTTTTTTTCCCTTTGCACTATAAAAATACAGCAGTAAGAAGGATTTTGCAGGATGATCAGCTTTAGTTTTAGGTGCTCTATGAAGTATATGCTTAAGCATGAGGTGCTGAATAGAGCAGGGGTTTGTAGGGTGGAGGTTTGCTAATCTCTTTGCTCTATAATACGTGGCTCCTAGTGCAAACTTCAGTTCTGGCACTCTTGTGAGTTTTCCACTGATAGTGGGAAGCATAAGACAAAGCTTTTTCACATAACATTTTTACATAAATACTCAGGAAAATGATTGTTACTTGTCTGGCTTACTTGTTTGGACTGATGAGCTTCTGTGGAGATGTAGGAGTAGTGGAAGGGGAGTCTGTAATAGTAAATGACAGTTTGTTATTCTCCTTTTCAAAGCCAGCTATGTTTTAGTGAATGTGTTTTCCTAAGTTGTAAATTAGGAAAAATTTAATTCATGCACTGTGTAGAAAACATTTGATCTTCTGGCATGATTTTCTCTTGAGCTCACATTAGAACTATGCGAAAATTCTTAGTACTATGAAAAGCCATTGGAAGAAATTGCTAATTATTATTATTAACCATACAGACTTTCATTCTGAGAGGGCTGGTTTCTAAGCAGTGAAAATAGGCTTGAAGCTATGTATGTGGGAGATCTTTTCTCTTTTAAGAGTAATTTTGTTGATGTTTCTGATAGAATGAGTTTAGTCAGAGCACACATAAAGGAAGATATACTAGAAAATCCCTCTTTGCTGTGAGGGTGGTTGAACACTGGCACAGGTTGCCTGGAGAGATTGTGGACTCTCCATCCTTGTTGATTTTGGAAACTCAACTGGACGCAGTCTGAGCAACCTGCACTAGGTGACCCTGCTTGAGCAGGGTGTTGGATTTGGGAAGGATTGAGAACACTCTCGTTTTTCAGCTGATTTAAATATGGGAGACCCTAATATCTATTACAGGGAAGTTTTCATCTGCAAAAATTATATCATGAATTGGGATAAATTATGGAATGGAATGGCATTTCTCATTACTGCTGAGTAGGTACTTCCTAGTTAGTTTAGGTCTGTTCTGCATGTTTGCAGGTAACTGTATGAACTAAAACACTGAATGGACACTGAGCTCTGTGCCTTGGATTATACTGAAGTTATGTTTTATGTGCGTGTTTTGTAATGAACTGTGTGTTGGAATTTGCTGATGAAGTCAACAGGTTGGTGCCTCATAAAAAAGTTTGTGAGGCAACAAAGAATTTTATAATTGGCTAAGTGCTGCAGTGAAATCAAGCTGTAGTTAACAAAAGCTGTTATATAAAATCTTACACTGAGATGGTGACAGTTACTGTTACTTCATAGTTAATTTTGTGTTAAAAACAAGCAGAATTAAAGCTGCATTGCAAAAAATCTTCAAAACAGCTTGGAAAAGGTGGGACATTTGGTGGTTACAGTGTTTGAATTATTTGTTCTCCTGTGATGCTGTGTTATGGAAATGCCTACCCTTCACAGGAGTGAGAAAGGGATTCATTGTTCGTTAATCTGAGAGTGCCACTTGTGAGGTGCAGTGTCTAAAGCAAGGGTATGCATCATCCACTAAAGAAAAATGTATTTACTAGCAGTTAAATAATTATGTTTCTCTCTCTCCAGACTGTTCCCTGAGGATGTATGGCTCCTGTTTAACTAGATTTGCTTTTAAGACCAGCGATGTTAACATTGATATCAAATTCCCCCCTAAGGTGTGTAGATATTATCTTATATTAACTAAGACTGTTTTTTAAATCAAGACCATCCACATTTTTTTCTATTCCATTGACTTCATCTTCTCTTGGGGCACATGGTGCTAGATATAGCACAAAGCATCTAATCTTTGATTTGATGTCAGCTGTGCTATGGAGGAAGTTTTCATTGCTCTTTAGATAACTTTAATTCCTGGGTGGTTTTTTGTTTTGTTTGGACAATATTATGCCAGGCTTTTTCTAAATTTTTTTTGACTAAGCACTGAAGCAGTATGAAAATAATTGGCTCTGGATAAGTGTGCTTCCATGTGCTCATGAGTCAGACTCCAAACTCTTGTAGGTTTTGACTCTCCTCCTTTTAAAGTTGGGGCTGAAAGTGGCATTTTTTTCTTTTATGGTTTAGTCACTTTCGAGGTGATATCACATCCCAATTTACAGTTTATGGTACGAAATTCTTGCAGTATAATTTACCTTTAGGTAAGGGAATTGTTGTTTCACGTTTAATGTGTGATATTAGCAGCACGTTCTTGATAGACACTCAGCTGCTGCACTTGCACATGTTTTAAAATGATAACCTTTAAAACCCTTGGGAAAGTCCTGACATTAAATTCTTTATTGCTGTCCATTTCTAGTAGTACACGTTGACTTTAAAATAGTTGAATATATGGCAAGTGCTTTTATTTAACCTTATGGAGTCTGTTAATGCAGAACTAGAACGGAAGTGTTGACTAAAAAAGCTGTAGGCTAAAAGAAAGCTGCCTGTTAGGTTTACTGGTACCTGTTTTCGTGGTGTAGACAGGTACAGTTAACTTTTTCATTAATACTGACACATGGTTTCACTTTTTTGAAGGACACAGAGTTACTAGTTGTGCAACCCAAGTAGTTTTAAATGAAATGTAAAATAAAATATTAGTCTCAATAATGTAACCTGCTCTAATTCTGTCACTGTAGATGAGTCAACCAGATGTTCTGATCCAGGTGCTTGAGATTTTGAAGAACAGTGGTGAGTTTTAGTTGCATGTCATTTCTATTTAACATTCCATCTGCTGCTTTGTTTTTTTTATGCTCAATTTTTCTGTAAACTTAGAAGAATTGATTAGTTTTCAACCAAAATATCTGAGCTGTTTTATGAATGTGATTTTTATGAACACCAGTGCTTGTGTGAATGAGAGATGAGAAGCTGCAGCAAGAGAATGGCAGCCCCATTAGTCCAGTTCAGATTGCCAGAAGTTGGGGCAGTAGTGTCAGATGCCAGAGCAAAAAGCTTTAACCTTTTTGTAGGAGGAATTCTAAGCATTAAACTCAAAAGCTGCTTTCCACTTGCATATGGACATGAGTGAGAGCTATTCCAAGACTTCTAAAACTTGTAACCTCAATGTTCTGTCAGGAACACAGCCTGGCTGACTGATACTGGTGGTTAGCATCAAAAGTAACCAGAAAATATTGGTACTGGTTAGCTATGCAGCACTTAATTTGAGTTGTTCTGAAGAATCATGGTATAAATATAATAATTTTAAAGACAGAATTGGGAAAACTGTATAAAACTTTGAAACAGAATGTGGTTTTTTTCCCTCATTGCTTAGCTGTCTACTCAGATGTGGAGTCTGATTTCCATGCCAAAGTTCCTGTTGTCTTTTGCAAAGATGTTAAAAGGTATGTGTGACTGAAAAAGATTTTTAATGAGCTACTATGCTTGTTCATAGCAGCTGCTTGCCTGCACTCCTGTCAAGAAGTATTGCTGTAACCTTCAGCTAACAATTGTATTAAAAGGAAACTGCTCATACACTGAAATATAATCTAGAAAGAAAGCTGCCTTTTTTTTTTTTTTCCTGTGCTATACAGAACTCAGTGGTTGTAGGAGTCTGAAAAAGTTCTTTTAGTTAACTGGGGGAAAAGTGGAGTGGTTTTCAGTTATTTAAAGTTTTTGCCAGCAGTTTGAGCCAAGGCTTTAAAAACGTTTTATAAAATACACATTGCCAGAAAGGACACATCATCTGACAGTTTCAGTAAATTCCTAAGAAGTAGCAACCTCTAAAATGAAATGTGATTGCTTGACTGGCCAGAGGTATGGACTGAAACTCTGGGGAAGTAAATGCAACAAAAGTGGGCTTGTCTTTTCCTATGTTTGTAACAGAATAGAAATAATGATTTTGAGAAGCTAAAGGAAAGTTTTTAGACAAGCTGTTCTGTGGGTTTACCAACTCTTAATATGCAGCAGGTCTGGAGTATTAATTAACGTATTTATTTAAAGCGTTTGGAATGTAGAGGATATACGTGGCAATTGAATTGTGTAAGATAACATAATTTAATTAATGGCAGAACTTAGAGCAAATTCTTAACTCCGTTCTGTATTTTTGGCTATAATGAACTTGTTTAAGTTCTAGATGCAACTGATGGTTTAATAGTAAAGAAGATGTGATTATATTCTGTAGCTTTTGTTTAAAAAATTCAGGTTCTTACATAGGGAGACACTGATGGATGTTTTATTATGGTGGGTGTGATTCCCCACCTCCTCCCTGCCCCAAGCATCATCTGTATCACAAAGTGATAACCCTTTATCTGTTCTGCACTTGTGATTGCAGTGGTTTGACATGTAAAGTAAGTGCTAGGAATGATGTGGCTTGCCTTACAACTGACCTGCTGGCTGCACTTGGTAAACTGGAACCTGTCCTGATTCCCTTGGTTTTGGCTTTCCGCTACTGGGCTAGAGTAAGTTATTTTATTATCCCCAATACTTCTTTTTAGGCACTTTGTATGATGTAGTGTATGATATACCGTGGATATGTTTGTAGAAAAGATTTCACACCACTACTTCACCCCACCTCCGTACGTGAGACGCCGCTGTACAATAACACATTTCGGAGTTGACTGAAATTCTAGACAGGAGCATAAATGTGTCCCACAATCACAAAATGTAGTGAAACTGAAAAGAATCATATATGATAAGATAGTATTCCTTAAGGCACTGTATGAATTGCTACAGTTTGTCTGTATGTGGCATGGCATGACCACTGCAGTTTCTGGGATAGAGGATTTGCTGTTTCACTCTAGTATGTTTCTCACATTTCTTTAGTATTTGTCCTTTTATAATAGTTTGTAAACTAAAATTCTGGTGTTACATCAAAAAAGTAATTATTTCTTCTCTTACAGCTCTGTCACATTGACTGTCAGGCTGAAGGTGGGATTCCCTCGTATTCCTTTGCCTTAATGGTGATATTTTTTCTTCAACAAAGAAAACCACGTATTTTACCATCCTATTTGGGCAATTGGGTAAGTGATTTGGTAGTGTAGTAACCTTAGTGTTAAAAATTGTTGGCGTTATTTCTGTGTTCTGCCACCTCATAAAAATGAAGACTTTGATTGCCAAAGAAAATGATAAATAAAATGCATTGGTACTTAATCCTCACACAGATGATGCTTGATGATTCTGAAGACTTTTTTAAAAGGCACTTGTAGTAGGCTGTATAGTTGTATCATCTGTATTTTGGAGAAAAGGCAATTATTTTCTTCTTTATTTCTCTGAATTTCTGTCTCTGACATCTGTTAATCTTGAGGGGTATGAATACCACAGTAGTCAGTGTTACATTTGCTGAAAATCTGTGGTTGTATGTATTACATACAGTCTTGTTTCAGAGCCACTTTAATTGTTGTTAGATTGAAGGCTTTGATTCGAAGAGGCCAGATGACCACCAGCTGAAAGGGGTGGAAGATGAAGAATTTGTACGGTGGGAGTACAAACCACCCACAAATGGTGCAGCAAAAAACTCCGTTGGAGCAGAGAGCAAAGCTAAAGTTGAACAACAAAAAGGTGGTGGCAAGAAGGCAACAAGCTCAGAAGTGGACAACCAAAGCAATGCAAAAGAGAAACATGGGATTGTAAGTCATGACTTTGTTTCATTGAGAACCATTCACTATCTCTCATCCCTATTTTTTTATTTTTGAACATTGATGTTGGATGGAACCAGGCCAAAAAAAGGGGGAATATTCATTTCTTATTGCAGTTGAGCATTCTTGTCCGTGTTTTTCAGTCTCTCTTAGCATTCAAAACCCCTCACCAAGTTTCACTGGGGCAACTGTGGTTGGAACTTTTGAAGTTTTACACACTGGAATTTGCTTTGGAGGAATATGTCATCAGCATACGGGTACAAGAGCTCTTAACCAGAGAGAATAAAAACTGGCCTAAGAGGCGAATAGCCATTGAAGGTAGGCTGATCCCTTCCCGCTTCTGTAGTCATCCTGCATTAGCATCTTTATTTGCTTAACTTACAAATCTCTTACAAGAATCTGGACAATAAATTTTTTAAATACATATTTTGTCAGCTATTTAGTCTCCTTAAAGAAAAGTTTTCTCTGTCTAAAAAGCAGGGAAAGTCACTGAGTTACAGAGCAATGTATGGCATTCTGAATTGGCCTTAAGAATGGAGAAATTGGGTATTTGAGGAAGGCTAAGAAACCATGTAAGGTGATATTTTATAAAAGCATGAATAATGACTTTTGAACACTTTCTAGAGATGTTGCTGAAGTGGCTTATCTGTAACACTTGAGGCGATGGAGAGGACAAAGAGAATCATACAGACAGAGAATGAGGTACAGAGGTACATTGAAGGATGAGTCAATAAGATACAAGAAGAGTGAGAAGTAAAACAGAAAAACAAGCAATGAATTCTTGAGGCACAGGTTGAGTAGTGGGTCTTGAGATCACTCCTGTGACTTTAATTTCCTCTCCCAGTTCTTTTCTTCAATCACTTTTAGCTGGAGTTTAGAAAAAGTAGGGAAGTCTTTTATTCAACATGTGGGTTGTAAGATGGCAGGACAAATCATTGAGGAAGAAACAAGAAATAATTTCAAAAAACCAGATTGCATTCTGCTTCTGTCACCTGCTATTGTTGGGCTATTTGTGTTGTTGTTTGTTTTATGTTTTTTTGCTTTTCATTTTTGCCTTTTTTTTTTTTTTCCAATGTTAAGTTTGTAGCTGATATTATGAAGTAACAGAATCTCAGTTTGGTACTGTCTTCCAGAAAAACTTATAGCAACTATGCAGGAGCTCTTTTTGCTTGGAAAACATGTTTGATCTAGAAATCATTAGGAAGGACTAAGAATGGATCCTGGTGAGATTGGTTCATACAATCCTTACATCCTTAATGTTACTCTTAGACAAATGAATTTCTTAAGGGAAATGAAAATCCTTCTTCAGTGTAGGAAAAAAGGTTCTGGCAGGCCTCTGTTTATTTTGCCTTTGTATGTTTATTTTAATTTCTAGTTTAGAAATTGACCATGATATAATGGTGCAATATACCCATGGTTTTCTTTTTGAGTAACAGTATTTAGAATGGTTTATGATAGTCAGCCATTCATGGCTGCACGTGGGTGTGTTTTGTATGGAAAAATTCTGAAAAAACTTGAGGGTCTTACATTCTCTAAGTATATCCAAGTACAATTCTGGATTATAATATATGAATCTCTTTTTAACTGCCATATAGTTACTTAGGGATTTCATCTGCTTTGTGAAGTGCCGAAGTTAAAGATTACTAATTAAATTGTTCTTTTTCTTTCTAGATCCTTTTGCACTAAAGAGGAATGTTGCACGAAGTCTAAATAGCCAGATGGTATTTGAGTACATCCTGGAGCGATTTAGGACAGCATATAAATATTTTGCATGTCCACAAAGTAAAGATGGGATTAAATCCAAGCCAGATACCAAGAAAAAAGAAAAAGGGAAAGTCAATAATAAGAAATCCACAAGATCTGAAGAGCCTGTAGCGAACTGTTGCCTTCCACAAGGGGAAGATGTTGCAGATAAACAAGATTTAGGAAGCGGATGTAACATACCAGAGAATGAAGTTGAATGTAATAAAGTGGTAGAAGCTGTAGCCAAAAGATGTACTTCCCAGAACATGGACTCTGTGCTACTTTTGACATTGGACTCTAGCTATGATGAAGACAAAGAAGAAGCTTTATCCCTTAATTCTAATGAATGCTGCGAATTAAAGGAAAAATCACCTGAAGAGAGGGATGATTTAGAAATTTCAGTGTGTCTACCTGAGGTTGAGCTCAGCCACCACTGTAACTGCAGTGCACATCAGCCCGGTGACGCAAATTCCAGTAATGAGTTTTCTGACGCTGAAAGTAGGCAGAGTTTGGTAACGGAGTCGTCTCCGCAGACGAAGTGCACTGGCACCCCAGCTACCTCGCCCAGCTGCAAAGCAGTGCTGGAAACCCATGATCTCAAAGAGGAAGGCAGACTCTCAACAGAAGAAATGCATTATGTGTTTGATAAGTTTATTTTTACTTCAGGAAAGGTAAGCAGTGCTGCTCATGTATCACTGGGCCATTACTTTTAAGTCACTACAGCTAAGGGTGGATGGATGGTGGGATGCTCCCGGTGATTATTTCAGTCTGTGTTATGGATGGTAGCCCTGGCCTTTGTGGAGTATCTGTTATTCAGGAAACACCACCCTGTGTGATATTTGGATTAGATGGTCTGTTCCCCCATCTTATGCAAAGCTTTTTGATTTTCACACACAAAAAAATCCTGGGTGTTGGTTTTTTTTGTTACTTCTCCCTCCTCTCTCCTGCTTTCTTGTAGAATTTCCAGGTGCTTTTAAGCACTGTGAGAACTAAATGCAGCTTGTTGAGAGGTGTTCTGCTCTTTGTAGAGGCTTTGTTGTTGTTCATGTGTTAAATGTTCTGGATTGTTTGGAAATCTGTTGAACTGTCTTAAAAGGAAAATTGCATTTGTGCACTTTTTTTCCCCCCAAAAAGCCACCAACTATAGTATGCAGCATCTGCAAACGGGATGGACATTCCAAAAATGATTGCCCAGAGGATTTCAAGAAAATTGATCTAAAACCACTACCACCACTGACAGACAGATTTCGGGAAATACTGGATATAGTGTGTAAAAGATGTTTTGGTAAGTTCAAGAAGTGCTTGTACCCCACTGTATACTGTTATCTGTAACCTGGAAAAATTAAATACTCTAGAGTTAAATTACTTATTTACAAATATTTACAATTCAGTAGGAAGAAGCTCTTTCAGGTGCCTTAGGCTACAAATGGCATATTATTATCCATTTAAATATTTTAATATTCAGATAAACCATTGTTGTGATACCTTATAACAGATTTCAGAAACTGATGTTATATGGGATTTATCGTTGTTTATAAAAAGCTACTGGTGTTCCCAGGAACCAGGTTCTGGGCAGAACTAGTTTTTGTGCTTGTCAGATTCTGTGGCATCTTTTGGGGGTGCTGTGGTGGGTTAACATTGGCTGGATGCCAGGTGCCCACCAAGCCACTCTGTGGTTGAAAAATTGGATGTCTTGAAATAAAATCCTGAAGATTTTATTGATATAAAAAGAAAACGACAGATTTAAGCAAAGCAAACATAACAAAAAAAACCCCATCCAATCTTTTAATTAGCTGAGAAAGGTTTTTGAGGTGCTGAATGTCACATGTAATTGTGTTTTAATTTGTTTTTACTTAGATGAATTATCCCCTCCTTTATCTGAGCAACAAAACAGAGAACAAATACTGGCAAGTTTGGAGAGATTTATTCGAAAAGAGTATAATGGTATGTAACAGTAGGTAGTGATCCTTCAGAATGCTTTCTTCAGTCGTGTTGTCCAGAGCATAAAGATGTGGTTTGTCTCATTTTATTTTCCTTGCTTGAAGCAGTGGCATTTCTTTTCCTTCCCTATGTAAAGCTGTCTTGCAGACTTCGACATTGAACAATCCCTTCATGCTATTCCATGGAAACCTCCCTAGAGTGGAGGAAGAGCTGCCAGAGTAGTAAGGCAAACACAGGACTGCTCCAGTCAGGCCAGGAAGAAAGTTTGGTTGGGTTTAGTGTTAGCTTTGGTCATGGGCCAAGGACTTTTGTTGCCTAGTCAGCAGTGCTTGACTATCTTAGAAATCTTAATGAGTTTGTCTTCACATCCCTTATGTAAAACAAGCAGAAGTGTCTTACTACAGTGGTGGAAGCCAAGGCACAGGGATGCCAAGTGATTTTTTTGTGGGTGGTGTAAAGCAGTGCTAAAGCCAGGTACCAAACCCAGGTCTCCTGTGTTCTAGTCTATGGAAGGCCATTCTGCTGTAGCTGACCTGTCATCGAGGAATTGGGAATTCCAGGCCATCCACCGGCTGTGCTTCCAGTTAGTGGCAACAGCTGAGGCTTGAGACCTGTTACAAAGCCTTGAAAAACTCAAGGTTTCCAATTCTAATGAAGTTTAGGAATTTTTGTGAAAAATTGTGAGTAGGTGTTAGATCTATTTTCCTAGCATTAGTATCAGTTGAACAGACAAATGTATTCTTTGCAGTTAGGAAAGAATTTGTTTTAACTACGTAATTTTGCTTTCCAAGAATGAAAATACTTAGTGATACTGTGTTTCAAACAAAAATGTAAACAAAGCAATTGTGAGAGAATGTTTCATAAAGTATTGTAATCTTATTTGCTTGTGTCTTCTTGCAGAGTATGTTATGATTACAAAAACTCATTGACCAAATTTACCTGGTCAGAGGAAAAATATGCAACCTAGATAAACTCTGAATGGAACCAGAAATATTACTTTGGCTACCCTAGGAGTAGCTCTGTCTTATCTGTGGGGTAAAGCTGTACTGGTGACTGCACATTGTTTCAATTTATTTAAAGCAGGAAAGTGCAGTTGCATACCACAAAATATTGCACCACATTTAGAGATGCCATTTAGTGATTATAGTAACTGTAACATACCTCAGTTTTAAAAAATTACATAAAATAAGTCTTTATCCTGCCTTACTTTCTATAAATAATTCCTGAAGTATTGCGCTTCCTCTTTTATCAAAGCTGAAGTCTTTGAAGTGCCACTTTAAGATCTCTCTTGAAGCTCATTTTTATGGGCACCTGCACATGACAGTTAAGCAATATTTCATACTAAGCACTTGCCATTCAACTGTAAAAGAGTTTACCTTTTCCTTGTCTATTCTTTTGATCAGACAAAGCCAGGCTTTGCTTATTTGGCTCCTCAAAGAATGGATTTGGATTTCGGGACAGTGATCTAGATATCTGCATGACATTGGAAGGCCACGAAAATGCAGAGGTAAGAGTTTTGAAATTGATAAAATCTGCTGTTTTAAATTCAAGGATTCTGTTAAGTTTTTAAATTCAGTTAAGATTTCTGTACACAGGAAAGGTAGGATTTGCTAGTTTCACATTGGCTTGTTGCATTCTGCACAATTGAAGGAAGATATTTTACTTTTAATGCCTTATAGACACACAGTGTACTATAGATGTCCACACAGAGCATATGAGTTCGTGTAAATTCATGTGCTGGCTTAATGCTTGCTCCTTTTTGTACATAAGCCTTTCATCTATGAAATATATGTGATAGTAGATGTGCTTTTTGGAATAGGATCCATGTTTTAACATCTGAAGCTGTGATATTTGTTTTTCCTAGAAATTAAACTGTAAAGAAATAATAGAAGGTTTGGCAAAAGTTCTTAAGAAGCATCCAGGTAGGTGCTTTAAAGTATTATTTGTTTAGCAGTTAGATTTGCTATGAATGTTGTTAATGGAAATGTTTTATGTACTAAAGTGTTGCTTCCCCAGGTTTGAGAAACATCTTGCCTATAACAACAGCCAAAGTGCCTATAGTAAAGTTTGAACACAGACGGAGTGGCTTGGAAGGAGATATCAGTTTGTACAATACACTGGTAAGCATCTGCTTGTGTCTGCTTTTGTGTTCAAAGAAAGCTTTTTAATTCTTTCTACTTTGCCCAAATAACCGTTTGACAGAATCATTTTGAAATCAGAATGAAAATGCTTTTGTGAGTTTGTGTATTTCTTCATTTAAATGCAGTGGCCCACACCCTCAGCCCAACCCAGGTAGCTGTGTATGACCTGATGGCAGAGCAGGTTATAGCACAAAAAGTCTTGTTTTGGGGATGCTTCTGAGAAGCCACTAATGCCACATCCACCATGGCCTGTCTGCCATCATGAATAGTACAGCTCATTCCAGCTTTCACCTGACACTGTGAAATTGCACAATTTCTTACGTAATTGGCTCACTCTGACACCAGTTTAATTTTTTTTCGTTTTTTCCAGGCGCAGCATAACACAAGGATGCTGGCTACCTACGCAGCAATTGATCCTAGGGTGCAATATCTGGGCTACACAATGAAAGTTTTTGCAAAGGTAATATAAAAAGAAGGTACTTATTTGTACAATACAGTGTTTTCTGCTGCAGCCACTGAGTTTGTCTTTTGCCAATACCAACTGGAGAGGAGACAGTAGAATGCTGTTGATATGAGGTGCACTTTCTTAAGCTGAAGGTGCTCCTTCTGATTGTGTGTCAAAATCAAATCCTGGTACCTTCTGCTATCTGTTGAAAGATTTCTGTGTAAGAGGAAGCTGATGAAAGGAAGACTTTCCTTTCTTTCTTCAATTTCAAATCAGCTGCAATTATAACAAACAAAAAACCCCACCCGAGCCCCAAGCAAAACGGGAAAAAATGGTAACTATAAGATGTAGGGGCACGTGGATGTGCATGGGCTTCCCAAGTTTCCATATCTGAGGCCAGCCCAGAGATCACTGCTGCTTTCGTCTGGCACACTTGCCTTGTTTTGATTGGTATAAAAGTCAGGAGTGGGTAGGTATGGGGTGATGAATGAATGTCTGAGTCTCTCCTTGCTGTGCCTAGGACATACACTTGACTTCAAGAGTTTGACAATGTCAAATCTTCTGCATCTTTTGTAATGATATTCTATCAAAGTGTTATACCATACAGCCTTTGATAACTGAAACATGGTGTTGCTTTTTATTCAAGCTGCAGTATTAAATACAGCACATCCAAAGAAAGCTTGGTGGAACCGGGGCAAATAAATGGCTTCTAGAGAGTGCATCATGCTACCAGATGTTCATGTAATGAAATATATCATGATGAATAAAATAACTTTGTGCCAGAATGGAATGGACATATTCATTATACTGTCACTGAGACTAGCAATGATTTTTTTCTGGATGTCACAGTAATGTACAATATTGCCATGTCTCTTCTGTGTCCAGATTAAAAATGCCTTGTGTTGGTAATAATGAATCTTACATTCTTTTGGTAGCATTGCATACTACTGTGTGTGTTCTAAAAATGTCACTGCAAAGATGAAATTTCCAATTTGTGGGATATACACTCCTGAATGTATGTGTATGGAAGTGACTTTGTAGCTGTACAAATACTCTGTTTTTAAGCAAAATGCCTCCTCCTCTGTTTGCATTGGCAGAAAACCCAGGAACAGCTGTCACTGCTGCTGCTAATGTGAAAGTAATTTGCGAATCCCTGTTTTTTCCAGCCCTAGGAGGTTAAAAATGCGTTGTTTGATATGACACAGGCTCGAAACACAGGATAGCTTAGAAGCAGGTGCTGTGGAAAGGTTATACTGTAATGAGATACTCAAGCATAGTAAGGTAATTCACTGATCAGAGTCACAGAAAGGCTTGGGTTGGAAGGGACCTTAGAGCTCATCTGGTTCCAACTCCCTGACTTGCTCAGGGATGTTTGTTTTGCACAGTGTTGTGCAGGCTGCACCATGGTTTAATTAGGTATGTGTATGTTTGCTAGCAGAATGCCACGTGTGGTCTGCATTGGCAGTACAACATGGAAGTATTTGCTGTTAATGAGTTATTTTTAAAAAGGGGAGGGGGAACCAAAATAATAAGGAATCATAGAAACAGCTCTTGAAGCATGACTTAAGGAAAATTTAATTTTATGGTATTGAAACCTGGGATTTATGTTTTGGGGGTTTTGATTTGGGGGTCTTTTTTTTTTCAGTTTGTCACATTATAAATTTTTTTTTAAAGTATTTTGGCTATGAAAAGCTTTTCTGTTTTTATGTTAGACAAATTATGCTGTGGATTTGCCAGATGGCAGTTGACTCTTGGGTGCATTTATTTTTCAGGCTTCGTAAAACAATTTTTAATTATGAGGTGAATGTATTTGCTGTTACTTATGGGGTTTCTGTTTGCTCTGTGACATAGTTGTGAGTCTGGAACAGTAAAATGTAAATTCAGCATTTTGTTTAAAATGTATTTTTTCAGCGCTGCGATATTGGCGATGCATCCCGTGGTAGTCTGTCTTCGTATGCCTATATTCTTATGGTTTTGTACTTTCTACAGCAGAGAAATCCACCCGTTATTCCAGTTCTTCAGGAGGTAGGTGTTCAGAAAGCGAGGCTATGAAAATAGATGCACTTTTTCTTCAAGCCAAATATGAGAAATCTGGGATTTTAGGATCGGGGGGGTGAATGAAATATGGGGCCCTTCTAATCAGCAGGTTCTTAACTCCCTCTTGGTAAAACTTACTGAGAAAATTAGATCAAAACTGGGCATCTGTTGGGCCTAAGTTCTGCTGTTACATTTACTTTGGGATTTTGGTCTTCTGATGATGCTTGTATGCTGGACAGGATAGAAAAAAATTGGCAGGTGGTATGGAGAGAAGGGAATTGTAATTATGAGACTGCACCAGATGCTCTTGAAATGTGAGTCCAGCTCTTCAACCAGTTATTGTCAGAAGCATTTCTTATTGCTCAACATTTTATCTGTAAGAGAAAAAGTCTATTTTATTATTTGATGAGGGGAAAAAAAGATAATTGATGTTTTGGTACACCTTTAAAGAAATATTTTACATGTGCCAGCAAACTTTATTAAGAAAATAATGTTCTGTACCCCCATTGTATGGGTGGGGAGAATATAATTATTCAGCTATCTGCCTCTTCCTGGATACATTCTGGAACTCCCAGGCATGTCTGAAAATTATCCCTTTCTGCCTCTTAAGGTTTCTGTGTGCAAAAGGAAAATTGGCTTAAGCATTGCAGTTGAGACTCATAGACTTTCTTGCTGATACTTTAGTAGTGGTTGGGGGTTTTTATTTTACTGCTACCCTGAGAGTACATTTAAATAACAGTGGAATTTCCCCTTGGCTGTGCTGAAGTCAAAATGTAATAGAAATCATATAAAGTCTCCGTAGAGAATCTGTGGGCAAGAGAGATGTTGGAGTCTTGACAAGTTAGTTCAGTCATGTTTTCTTAGTTGCAAAGAACAAGTAAAAATTAAATATCCAAATAATTTGAGAGGTACAGCAACAATGCAGAAAGACTTTCAAACTTTTTACCAATGGAAAATTCTGTCTGTATAAGAAGTAATTGTTAAAATTAAAATATTTATATTTTTATAATATTTCTTTACCAAAAGAGCTGCAAGTATTTTACAGTGACTTCGAATTAGAGTGGTAACTGTCACTCTCTGTTCCGGCAGATATTTGATGGCAAACAGATACCACAAAGAATGGTGGATGGATGGAATGCATTTTTCTTTGATGACATGGAAGAATTGGTAATACTCTCATTCCAGAAGAGTCACTAAAACTTAAACCTGGCTTTTCAGGAAAAGTAATAAATTTTTAACTGTGTAATGCATAAAAGATTAATTTTATTAAGTAATTAAACTTCCATATCCATAGTGTTGCACCTTCCCAAATGAGTCCTGTTTTGCCAGAGTGGGTTTCTGCTTTCTCTTCGTTTATTTTAAGTCATTTCTAAATAACATAAATCAGGCAAATACTTTTTATTCTTAAAAACAGTCCAGGTTTCGTCTTAACTGTGACTGTTTAGACTTAACTTAAAACTTTAGATTTAACCTTACTTTAACCAAAAGAAACCATTCATAGTAGACAAACTTGTAATTAGAGAAGTACTTCAGGAGAAGCAGTGCTGCAGTTACTGTAGCTGAATAAATTGTCTTCAATTGCATGCAGAAGAAGCGTCTGCCTTCTCTTGGAAAGAACACTGAATCTCTTGGAGAGCTCTGGCTGGGGCTGCTGCGATTTTACACTGAGGAATTTGACTTCAAGGAATACGTGATCAGCATCCGGCAGAAGAAGCTGTTAACCACGTTTGAGAAGCAGTGGACATCCAAATGTATTGCCATTGAAGGTACTCCTCTGCTGAATGAGTTTCCATTCATGAGGAGTAAGAAACTCTGTTGCTTGAGAGGTTTTCGCTTTGCACAGGACCTTTATGTGAGGATACTACAGTCAGTGTTTTAAAAAAAACATTGTTTGCAAGTCCTACAGCTGACAAAATTGATGAGACTCATAACTTTTACTAAATGTCAGTGAGTTGTTCTTACTGTATTATGGTTAGTCACAGCTGTAAAACACACAGCGTTGCTTTGCTATAATCTATGCTGTGAATACATTTAAAATGGAATTCTGTGCATTAAAATAAGAAATCCTGTTGCAGCATATTTTTTCCAACTCTGATTTTTTTTCTCTCTTCTTTGTGCAGATCCTTTTGACTTGAATCATAATCTGGGTGCTGGAGTCTCTAGGAAAAGTAAGCTGTTAATGTCTACTAATGATTACTGTTTGCTGATTTGTGCCTTTTCTGTTGTTTTCCAATAACATTGTCTTTCTTCAATAGTGACCAATTTCATAATGAAGGCATTTATCAATGGGAGAAAATTATTTGGTACCCCATTCTACCCAGCTGTTGGAAGAGAAGCTGTAAGTTCTCAGAGTTTTTAGTATGTTTTAAAATTTTCTTTGTCCAATGAATTGATGCACCCAAGGCAAATCTCTTGGATGTATTTTATCAACTCGGTATGCACAATATGTCTAATTATACTTGGTCTGCATTAAATGTACAGTTTAGTATTAGCCTCCTGGAATATAAAATTCAGAAGAGTGGTTGGATGGGAGATGGGTATTACTGGCAGGTTTGGGGAAAGTAAGTTTAATTTGTGTTTTGTTTTTTATAAAA
Source organism: Oreocharis arfaki (assembly GCA_013398015.1). Lineage (NCBI taxonomy): Eukaryota > Metazoa > Chordata > Aves > Passeriformes > Paramythiidae > Oreocharis > Oreocharis arfaki. Next base: position 786,006 of record VZRR01011764.1, read on the forward strand.
CCTCCCACTGTATGATGTTCAGTATTGCAGAAAACTGCAGATTTGGCTGTAAAATCCAGAAACAGCTCTAGGAACTTTGCTGGCTCTTCATGTAGCTAAACAAAAGAGATCCAAGAGATGTTACCTTCTATTTATTTTTCCACTTGATGGAGATAGCAAGGATTGCTGCTTAAGCAAAGAAAAGGATGATGATTGACTTTTTTTTTTTTTAACAGTTGACCTTTAAAATTTGCATAGTGAGTCAGGGTGAGGAATATGTTCATGCAATATCATTTTGGAGAAAGTACTGCTCTGTGCTACAGGGTCCAGTCATTGATGTATAAGAGACTACTGTTTTTTTAATATGAGCAAATAAAATACTGTAATTAGAATTTTTAAGATCAACTTAGATAGGTATTTTCTAAAACAGTTCAGAAGACTGTTCTCCCAGTGGCTTTGAACAGAACTTGAGTTCCTAAAGGATTTAAAAAATCTTTTGAAAGCTTTTATTTCCTGTCGTCCTTCCTTATCTTCTCTTTTCCATTTGCTTGCTTCTTCTGTGTTTTTCTTCTGAGTTTGTACCCCCATTTCAGTCTTTCAGGCAAGACAGTAGTTTTTTCTGTTGCTCAGAGGTTGTAAACTGTGGGCTTTGTAAACCTTTGTGCTGACACACATCAGAACTGCAGCTGTCCTGAGCACATTCCAGGGGAGGGGAGTGATACAGGTCAGTCTGCAGATGCTCCATCTGTTTCCCACCTGAGCTGTGTTCTGTCTAAATGGATGTAATCATGTCATCTGGGAAGGGACATTGGCTGCTTTGGAAAGCACACAGGCAATGAGTCAGATACCAAAATAGATCATATGCAAAAAATTGCCCTCTGAAGAGCCTTTGGGGAAGCAAAAGGTGAGCAGCAGGCTGGAGCCTGGATAAGCTGTTCTGCAAATTCAGCCTCTATCCCTGTGACCAAATAGCCCTTTTTAGCCCAAACTGCTTCGTATCTCTGGAAAAGCTGCCATTATCTAGAGGAAGAAAAGAGCTGGGTATAATCTCAGAAGTAGTAACGTTCAGAGAGCAATAAGAGATGAAAGCTGACAATTTTGCTTTCGTTTCTCAGTCTTGTAAGTGAATGGTTTACATATTTTATCTGTCTGATGTGTTTTGATAGGAATACTTTTTTGACTCAAAAGTGCTGACAGATGGGGAATTGGCACCCAATGACAGATGTTGTCGTGTCTGTGGAAAAATTGGTCACTACATGAAAGACTGTCCAAAGAGGAGGAGGTAAGTAAGACACAAAGCTTTCATGAAATCTTTGAGGTTAAGTCTTGAGGGATTTGGATATTTGAAGATTTAATGGAAATGAGAAAATTGCTAAATTGCAGAGAAAATCAGAGCTTCATATCTGATCCCCAATTTCCCATCCTATTTTTGCTTTTCTTAAGAGAGTTTCTGATCATCTCTTTAAATCTTAAATGTTTATGGAAGCACACACAGAGTAAAATCAACAGTCTATAGTATGTTCATATGTAGTTAAGCTTAACTTAAAACTTAGATTGCTGAATTATCTTTTTATGGTGTAAATTCAGATGGAGAACATATTACCTGGCTGCAAAATTTATCATATGTTAAAATGGATTTCCTGTAGTAATCATGTTCAGAAGACAGTATTGAATTTGAATTGTTCTGTAGATCTGATAACATACATCTGTAAGGCGGTAAAAGTTCATTTATTAAACTCTAGGATTAGTTAGCATTTCTGTAACATCATACTAGTGCCAGTCACTTGGTGATCTTGCACTTGTACATTAATTTCACTTAGGAATTTTGGGTCCAGGAATCCTGCAAAAGGAGTCCCCGGTACGTGCAGGTCAATCTCTCCAAAGAGAGTTTAGCAGGAATTGACAGAGAATATGCACTCCTCACTTTTTACAGCTTTGGCTACTTAATGACCCACTCAGCCTAGGTTGTCTGACTCCTAAAGCCTGTTGAAGCCCTTGGAATGCAAATTAATCTGGGCTTTTTCATGTACTCCTCATGTTCAGCTGTGTGCTCTGTAATTCTCCAAAGGATTCTTGGTCTCTTCCTGCTACAAAATCTTTATTTACAGCCTTTTGTTCAGTCAGCAGAGTTCAAGATACATGAAAGTGCACTGGAACCCTGTGGTCACAGGTGGACTGTTTCTTTCAGATGCTCTCTGTACAAGTACTAGCACATGGAATTGCATCACCTCTTTCCCTACATCTGCCTCAGGAAAAGAAGTTGTGATCTGCTCTTCACAAAAACCGCTACTACAGCACAGCCACACAGAATCTCTCTCAGATTGTATATACAGCTCACAAAATAATACTAATATTTAAGAATCCTACAGATATCTTGTGGAAAAAGACCTTTACTTCTTGTCTTGGTTCCTGATCACTAGTTCTCCTACTGTATTAGAACTGAGTGTTTGAAAGAGCCTCGGTGCTTTGCTGCACATCCTGTCTGGGCTCAGACACCGACAGAGAAATGTGCCCTCTGCAGTGAGGGGGAGGTTGTGTGAATGAGCTGCAGCTCACTTGTTTTGGGTATATTCTGACTCAGTGGGATTGCCGCATAGAACTGCTCCCCAGCTACCTGGCAGGCTCAGCCTGCTTAACTGCAGGCATAGTTCTGCTCTGGTACAGTCAGACAGCTTTTGGACAAGTCTGGGGAGCTTCTAAGTTCTAAAAGTTTATACAGGCTGTTAACCAGCCCAGAATCTGAAAGGGGGGTTTTTTTTGATTCCTGAGATATCTGTGTTCTGGTACAGCTGTTGGTTATGTAACCATTTCCTTTGAACATAACAGAACAACAATTCTACAGAGATGATGTGTTTGCCTGTGTGTGGTTTTGTGATACTGCTAATAAAAATTATTGTTCAGGTTGAAGAAAAAGGAGAATGAGAAAGATGATGAAAAAGAGGTGAAAGAAGATGACAGAGAAACAAGAGAGAAAAGGTGTTTCATCTGTGGGGATGTGGGTCATGTTAGGAGAGATTGTCCTGAATTCAAACAGACCCGTCAGAGAAATAATAGTGTGCCAGGTAAGTTAGTTTATGTGTTAGGATAATTTGAAAGCTCTGAGATCCCTTTTCTCTGGGTTTCTGTACAGACTTGCTGTATCTTCCAAAAAAGCCCTGCAAGTAATGTTTCAGTCATTGCAAATACAGCTTTTAGTCTGTGTTGCTTTTCTTCATGGGGTGTAATGCCTCCTGAAGTAAAGTCTTTGCCTGGGTGTACTTCAGGGTATTGCATTATTTGTCTTCCACTCACAATAGGTGCATTTAGAACTAGTAATAGTAATAATTAAAATAATAATAATAATTGAATGCATTTCCTCTTCCAAATGTTTCTCAAATGTTAGCTAACCCTCGGTCATCTGTGAGAGGTAAGTAAATGTATTTTCAGCAAAAATCAGCGGTCTTTCAGTAACACTTCAAAAGAAGTGTTGAGATGAATTAGGCTAGATCCAGCTTTCAAATTACTGATAGTACTTAGAGAAGATTAATTGCAAACCCATTCAAATCAGGCCCTTGGGTGCCTGTGGTAATTGAAAAAGGAGAGGAAGCATTCGTAAATGAACTTCAGAGAGAACCTTGCTTCTGTGTTCTGTTATCCTTTAGTCTTTTTTTTTAGTTTTCTTTCTTTGCTCGGAAGTTTCTGCTGTCACTATTGCTATTTAAAGTGCCACTGCTTACAGCAGTAATGGTGAAACCTGTATAAAGTAGAACTCCAACCTGACAGCAAAGTGAGCCTTGTTCCTCAAGGAGAATGGAGGAACATTCTTTGTTTTACTCAAAAAATAGATTTTGTCTTCAGCTCCTATACCTGTTAATGTTGTGTGCTGCCAGTAGAGAGAAAAGTTTCCACTTAAAGGAGAGGAGAGGTTAAAGTGATTTACCTACTCTGTGTCACAGGAGAATTAAGGTATTTCTGACTCCCAGTTCTGCTCATTATTCTGTCACCTTGTGGGTTTTATTAACATTTCTGTTCCTTGATCAGGCACGCAGCTGGTCCGGAGCATGGTAAATTCCCAGCTGGTGGCCGTGGGCCAGCAGCAGGTGGAGCGACCCCTGCGCACCAGGCAGTCATCAGAATGTGTAAGTTCTGTGAGGGGAGCACTGCAGGCAGCAAAGCTGTAGCAAACCAGCCATGCTGGGAACAGGTTTGCACAGTTTTTTCTCGACAGATTCTGGACTTGATAATGACAACGTTGCACTCTGCCAGTTAGTGAAACTTTGATTTATGATGTGCTGTGTCTTGGGGAGCATTTATGGTTTTTCAGTATGGAAACCTTGTAGTCAGGTTTGATATGAGATATGAATACCTTGTGATTCTGAAAGGCCAGATTAAGCTTGGATGCTTTTCAAATTCTCGTTATTCTGGCAATGTTCTCGAGTTACTGAGGGAGATAAAGCATAGCTCGCTGTTAACATGCTGGAGACTTAGGTTAGTGACAACCATGACTCTTTGTGGTTTGAGAGATCTCTCTTAAGGCAGTGTCATGAGCAGACACAGAGCACAGCTGAGTCATACTTCAATGAAAAGCCTGCCAGAGCACACTAGAAGCCAAAGCAGAACAATGGGGAAAATTTTTGGTACTTCTATCCTAGAATTTGTTCAAGTCTCTATAGAGCTACATAAAATATGTTTAATCTGCTTCTGAGTGGATATGGTTAGCAGAGGGTATTTGAGGAAATACAACTATTGGCATTTAATATTTTTGGAGCAGACAGTACAGCAGAAATTAATTTGTTAGTCTGAGAAGCATGTGCCTGCTAATGAAGCTGGCAAGTAAGCAAATACAGTAATCAGGGCTGCTGATCACTAATGCTCTTTGTTCAGGTTACCACTTTCCTAACTCATCAGCAAGCATTTCTTGGAATGCTGGCTCCAGTAACAGAGACCTTATGGCTTACAGTGTGCTTCTAAAGAGAGGCTGATACAGTCCTAATCTAAGTGAAGGGCTGAACATGCCACAGGAGTATTTTTTTTAGGAGGTGTATTTTTTAGGAGCCTGGGGAATTGAAGCTGAATGTATGGGTGGACTCAGAGGCAGACACATCATGTGCACATTCTTGTGTCACCTGGATGTCGTGGACTCTCTGTGTGTTGCATGGTTGTCATTTGGCCAGGATTTCTTGGTGAAAGTGTTCTGTCCAGGAATTGTTTGAGAAGAACAGGAAGGGGGGATATTGGTGGAGTAAGTGGGAGAGAATGGGAAGGAGATCGAGGCTGGAGTGTAATATGCCTCCTCTCCTGCTGCTTGGCACATCCAGTGCATGCTTGTGGTGGATTAATATTTGCAGGAATGTTTGTAGTCAGTGCATGTGCTTTACTTTTATAACATTGAAACTGTTAAACCAGTGATCATCTTTCAAATCCCAGGTTTTACCTTCTATTCCTGGTTTGATAGGAGGCACCCCTACAGGCACAGCTGGAATAGCAGCAGGGAGCAATCCCAGCTTCTGGGCTCCAGCTTTTGCCCTGGCACAGGCAGACAGTGTGCTGCTAGAGGAGATGCTCTGTCATGGGGAGGTCCTGCAGACACCTCTGGTTGTTGGAGACAAGTGTCTGCCAGTTTAAATGAACAGGCAATAGTGATAAGTGAGGGATAGTGACAAGCTGCCGAGACCTTTAACTCCAGGTGTTCAACAGCAGCTGAGGCTCTTGGAGCTTGGCTGGCTGCTTTAGTCTCTGGAGACAAGAGTCAGTCTCAGGGGGAGAATGAGATCTGAGATTCAGATCATCCTCTCTGGTTTAGGTACCTGTCTCATTTGGATGTCTCTGGAGGCACTCATTCCATCAGCATTTTGTCTCAGTGCTTAAAACCAGAGTGGGGAATACAGATACTGGCATTAAGTGTTGGCAGATGAACTGAGTAACTCTTTTCCCAGCCACTCCAGTTCTTGAAGTGCTTCTCTGTTTAGTTGCAATTCCAAACAGATTAAATAGCCTCATGCCTATTTCTGTTGCTGGTGAAAGGGGAAGTTTTGTAAGAGCTCTGCGAAGGCTGTAATAATTGCTATTACTGTGCCTTTAGCCATGGCCTAAAACCAGGATATGAAGGTTGAAACTGGGTTTTTGGAATTTGCATTTCTTGTTTAACAGATTTTTAAAAATGGAAGAAATATTACGAGCTTACTTTGGAATTACTTAAAAAACTGTGCAGTAATAAGAACCACTGTATTTAGAAGTAAGGCAATTAGTTAATGAGATACTGGGCTGTAAATAAGTAGGGTAGGGAACAGACTGATTAAAAATCAGAAAAAAGTGTGTGAGGAGTCTAATGAAGAGCTTGGGGCTAATGTTTGCTCAGAATGATGTTTCTGATGGTGGGATGTGCCACATTAACAGACCAAATTATCTGTTGGTCAAAGTCCGTGTCAGTTGAACTGCACTTACTGAAGCCAACAGGAACTTGGGTGCAGTGTTTGGGGTGTTGCTGGGGAGTGGTTTGCCATTTTATGAGTAGTCTAATACAGTGGGTGCTTATTAGAGAAAACACCATTAAATAGCCAGTGAACTAATGAGAAATACGTACTTTTTTTTCTCCTCCAGTCTGATTCGCATCAGTCATCTTATTCTCCACAACCTCAACAATTCCCACAGAATTCCTCTCAGCCAGCCTCCATTAACCAGACTCAGCCACAGTCAATATCCCAGTCTAAGCACGTTCCTCAGCCACAGCAGGGTGCACAGCCACCCCATCAGGTCCAGCTGCCTTTGTTTAACTTTCCCCAATCTCCCCCAGGTCAGTATTCCACCTTGCATAACCTGGGACTACTTCAGATGCACCACCAAATTCAGCTTCCCAACACTTCTTGGCCTATCCATGGGCCTGTTATTCACTCTGCACCGGGTAACCCTCCTCATTCTACAAATGTTCCGTTTTCTATGAGATCTGGCAGCAGCAGCACCACAAATAACCAGAGCAGTGTAAGCTTGAATGATCCCAGTATCATCTTTGCACAGCCTGCTGCCAGGCCCATGGGAATCCCCAGCACTTCTCATGAGGGACACTGGCACAATCCTGTGACTCCAAACTCACTGGTGAACAATGGCACTGTGGGGAATTCAGGTAACTCTTCTCTGTTGTATCAAACCTCTCGCACTTTGTGTACAAGTGTTAAGTGTTACAGGAACAGCTAACTCTTTCAACTTGCTTTATACAAAAAATTACGATGCTTAAGAAACCAAATCATGACTTTCATCTGTCTTAACATTTTCGTAGGAAAAAAAATTAGAATTGATCACTGTAACTTTTAGGCATTAGTCCTGTCTGCCATTACTGGCTGTGCAACAGTGAGAAATCCTGCATTCAACTGGGAAACCTCCTCATCACTGTTTGAATCACTCACATTTCTGTGAATGTGCTGACAAATAACAGATTCCTTATGTCAGACAATCGTGGAAACATTAAGGTTGGAAAAGACCTCTAAGATCAACACATCGTTATGTAATTTATTAGACAAATGCTGAGGTTGCAACCACGAACTCAAGAGGCTGGGAGAATTACAGTTGTGCAAGTTGAATATTGTCTCCCCACCTTTAGTACAATATATGATGATCTTCTCCATTCTTTTTCTCCTGTGGTTTATCCTGCCACATTTAACTTCCGTAATCTCAATGTTGATTCCTGAAAATACATTTTCCTGTGGCAAGTGGGCAACAGCCTCTTGCCTCATAGCAAAGCCAAGTACACTGGTATGTTTGAGGCTGAGAAAAAGCAGTATATAATGATTAAAGTCCATTCAGTTTTCTCTGCAGCATGAACTGTGGCAGCCCCTAAATTTTAACTATTAACTAACCTTTTTATCATTAATCATTGCAGTGGTCTTCTGATTTATTCTGTGTGTAAGTCCTTCTATGTTTAAAAAAATCCGTAATACAATGTACTGGTGCAGTTGTTCATGACAAGATGAAAATTCTGAATCTCCTGCCCAGCCTTTCTCTGCACTAATAAGGTGATTGTCAGTAACAGTAGATTTTCAGCTGAGTCAACAGTTTTGGATGAGGAATAATTCACCAGTGGGCTTCAAATATATGTTGAGGTGCTGGTGGTACATGTTTTTCTATTTAAAGCTTTGGGGGGCATATATTTTAAAGGATACAGGAGCTCCTACCCATGTGTTTTGTGTGTCTCCAGTGTGCTCTGTCCCTACCTCTCAATTTTGGATCTTCTCATCTGTCCCCTTTTCCAGCTTTGTCTTTCCCTCAAGCAGCTCCTTCCAATCCACATATCCTTATTAAGGTAGCTGCCTTCTTTCAGACAAGCTCCATGAATTCTAATTCCTTCTCCATTCTCCCAGTTTCTTGTGCTGTCAGTCACAGTATTTTTTTCCCATCCCTCATCTTCCATCAGTTTCCAACCTCATCACACTCCTTTTTCTTGTTCCTAGTCATAGTAATTTTCTTCTTTGTATTTGAATCAGTTTTATTTCCTTTTTGGCTTAGATGCCATTAAGGTGGGTGCACAGCAGAGATGAGCTGTCTCCTGTCTGTTTGAAGCCTGGTTTCTTACCTCCTCAGGACAATTTGAGAACAGTAAGCTTGAGGAAACTTTGTCCTGGCTCACATAACCTTGACTTGGAAGGAGCTACTTTAATTTTCTTTTCAGTAAACAACTGATCAGAAGTAGGATCATTAGAACTATCAAGACAGACAATTCTCTTTCATGCGTACTCCAGAGCTATGCCTCGTGTTGTGGGTCCTGCCTCCTTGGATGCTTGATTTCTCATCCTTAATGTTGCAGTGATATCAGAACTGTAAATGGAATAGCTTTACAATTTGTATACTTATTTCCAAAGTTTATATTTTTCTCTCTAAAAATCATTTTAAAAATCAGTCCAGTAATCTAGATAGCAAGTTTCTTAAGCATGGAAATACTAGTGGAATTCCAGTGTACATCTGAGAGTTATTTCTTGCAGTAGGATGATAGCTTTCGTGTCACAGCCCTGTCAGTGATAGTGGATATTTGTGGGGGATCAGATAGTAGTAACATTGTTCAGACCTTGAATTGTTCATCATGAGAAAGACATAAAAATAGTGAAATCATAGCTCTTGATTTTAATATTGATTCATCATCTCTCTTCCCAGTAATTCTATTATAGTGAATAATGAAGTAATTTAGGTGGTAATTTTAAGTGATGTATATTAAAAAAAAAGTAGCACATCAGACTAATCACATTAAATCCCCTGCAAACTGTTATTTAAGATGTAAATTGTATTTGTGACTTACTGTTTAATTATTTCAACTTGCAATGTGCTTTTCCCTTTCAATTGACAAATAGATCAGGGTTTCCAAGGACAGTTTGGTAAAATGAACCCTCCTTCTGTCCCTTGGGACCATGGGACCCCTACCCATTTTCCTCTCCTCCGAGGAGCGTGGCCTTACAATATGCCTCAGAACTACATGCAGCAGGGAAATGCCAGCTACCCACCGAACAAACCTTTCTACCCTCAAGGTACTAGAACCAGTATGTGAATCAACAGCTCATGCAACCATGTCTCTGTACTGTCTCAAAGGCTTTAAAAGCCAAGGAATCATGTGTCACTCGCTAGGCTCCCTGGAACCATAACGAATCCCAGAGGCAAATCAGCACTTCAGCTTCCTCTGTGGATGAATGAAAGTCTTTGTGGGAGGGAAGGGTTAAAATAAAATTCTGAAATCTGAGCCAATTTGCAGCCTGTTGCACTTCCAGCCTCTTTTTCCTTGCTGCTGCTGGCTCACTGTAGAGCTGCCTCTGCTTCAGCAGAGGTTAAGATGATTGGCCCATGATCATGTTCAGAATATGAAGAAATTTTTGTCTTAATTCACTTTGTTTGGCTTTTTTATGTTGCTTTGTGAAATGACTTACATAGATAGAAACGTGCAAGACCATAGAATAATTGAGGTTGGAAGGGCCCTCTAGAGGTTTAGTCCAGCCCATCCACAGTCAGAGCAGCACTGACTGCAAAGTTAGGTCACGTTCAGTTCGTCAGGGTATGGGGAAGGACTGACTTCATTTCAAATCTGATGTTTATGAAAGGTAAAGGTGTCCAGTGTCTGGCAGGATGGGGAGAGGCTGTAGGAAAAAGACCTCCACTACCAGAGGAACGATGCTCAAATTTGACTTGCAGGATGTGCAGCTTCCATGTTGCTGGGGTCACCTGGTGTCAAATGAGAGATAAGGGCACCAAATCCTTCTTCAAAATCTAATCTATTGGCTCCAGCAGGGTTTCCAAGTGAAAACTGAATTTACTTAAAATCCTGAAATTATTTTTGTTAAATAACTGAAGTAATGCAACAAAATGATGTATTGATGATTCTTAGGAAATTTTGGAGATAGGATTTAAGTTAATTCTGCATTGTCCCATTAAATGGGTTAGTTGTACAGATAGCATTTGTGTCAGTCTAGTAAACAGCTTTATTTCTAAGTTAGATTAGTACACTGAATATAGCCAAGCACTGTTAAATGTGTGATTTGCTGAAGTAATTGTAATCCATTTTCTTTTAGCTGGTCCACTGATGCAGAGTAACCAGCGGTTCTCACTTCTGTCTCAAGGACACCCACACTTGAATCTGAATTACATTCAACAGAAAAAGTGAAATTGGATGGGATTGCGGGTGGGTGGGGGGAGGGGAGGAAGAAATTCAGGTTCTGATTTAAAATCTTAATGCAACATGTTTAGATACAAGATTATTTAAGACTGTTTTTAAACTGTATCATTTGTACATAGATATGAACTATAGTTTTTACTAGTATCACAAAACTGAGTGATACAAATTTCATCTATTTTATTACCCTATTTTTAAGGGGAATTGTGTTTTGGTTTATCTTGATAAACTGTAAAGAGAGAGAATTTTTAAAATTAAGTTCTTTATTTTCTATTAGCTGTATTCATACTTTGGTTGCTTCAGACTTTATATATATTGTTCTAAAAAAAAAATAAAATTAGAAGGGGATTTCATGTGTTTAAAAATTTGTCACTTCTATTCTTTACAGAACTATGTAGTGCCAAAAAACTTTTTAAAAAGAAAAATAAAACTGCAAAAAAAGGACGTAAGACTTTTTCCTCTTCCCTATTCATATGCATGCTTGCTTTAACCGGAATAGTAAAAATGGCTTTAATGTGGAGATCTTGGAAAGAAGAGCAGTTTTAACAAGTGGTACAAGCACTACACTCTCCATGCTGGTGTTGTTCCACGTGCTGTTCACAGCCCATGTACATATTAGACTTGAAGGAAGAGCAGTCCTGCTTTTCTGTTTATCAGCTTTGCAAAATAATATGCAAATATTCTGGAAAATTTAGGCTGTACTGGGAAGCAGTTTTAAAGAGGACTTTCCCTGAATGCACCAGGCCACAGCTTGTGTTGTCAGCACTCCCAGGGCAGTATGAGAATCCTGAAGCCCTAAATGCAGTGTTCAGGGATAAACCTGCCTGTCCCTGCTCCTGAAGCACGGCCATGAAAAAAGACATGGTATACAAGGGCTTAACACAACTGATTTCAAATGTAGTGAGAAGACAATTATATCTTTAGTAAGAGCTTAATTATTCTAAATTTAAAAAGCTAACTTCACTCAGAAGGTAGAGCTGAACATCATGGTGTCAAATTCTGTTCCCAGGCACAGGGAGGCTACAAACTATGCTCAAAGTAGTGGTGTACTGTCTTTAAATATATTGACCTTCTTATTCCAAATAAATTAAGCAGTGCTTTGTACTACTTGAACCTTCTGAATTTTCTGATGGCAGCATCAGAAGCAGCAGATTACACTGAAGGGTGATTTTTACAAAGGACCCAATGACAGCCATGTCATGGGAAAGCACTTTAGAGTGAGCTTTTAGTAAACAACACTGGATTTTAACAGCCTTGCTTCCTCTCCTGTAGTGGAGCTCTGAGAGACCAGGGCTGGGAGCTCTGCAGTGTCTGTGACTGAACACAGACTACCTTTGGCACCTGACTGCAGGGACAGTTTGACAAAACAAGGCCCTGATTTGAGAACGAAGCCAGCTTCAACCAGGGGACATCTCAACAAAATTTTATGAAGGAAACAGCCAGAAGCCTTTTAAAGACAAACCTTCCTTTTTTTATTGCTCTTTGCTAGTTTTTACAGGCTTCAAGAAAAACAATTAAAAAACAATCTTCAAATTCTATCACAAGGATGAGTAACTAACTACATAAAAAGTATCCTTAGCTTACTTTTAATAAAAAAATTCAAGACAACAAAACGAGAATGATCAAAGAAAGGGACTGCTAAAGCAGCCAGTACAGAGCCAGCTGTCCTGTAAAGCAAGCAGGACAGCATTAGACTGCAGTTCAAAGCCCTTAAACTGTGGGCTGGGTGTAGTTTGTTATTCATTCCCTCGCCGACTCTTTTTGTGACTTTTCTTAGATCTGAAACAGAAAAAACCAAAAAGACAACATTGTAAAGCCATCTTCAATTCCCAAATTGCCCTTAAGAAACAGGCCAAGCCTTTACCTTTCAGGTGATTTGGAATGACTTCTGTGTCTGTGACTACGGTGATGCCCTGTGAGATAAAAAGGCAATAGTTATTTCCCTTGCCACTGGTATTCTTTGTTGTTTTACTAATGCAATCTGCTTCTAGTGACCAAGTATGTTAGATAATGCCAGAACAACCCTAGCCTTAACTAGGCACTCAAATTAACCTCCTGGCAAGTATATGAAAACTTACTCAAGACAATTTTGCAGCCATTAAAGGAGTTCTCCAGCTGTGCTTTCATGTAAGCAGCAGTTTTATCAGCCAGATTTAGCACCTGTGCTACCATCTCAATATGGTGACAGATTTTTCTTGCAGTGGATGTGCTGCTGCTAAAGACTTGCCACAGTTAATCTGGAAGTGACAGAAATACCTGGAGATTTAGATCTCGATCTGTGGCGCCTCTCCCGGGATCTGCTCCGGTGCCGTCTCGGGCTTTTGCTGCGATGCCTCTCCCGGCGCGGCGATGGGCTGAGGGAAAGGCAGCTTGTAAGAGAGCTGCACTAAAAATGCACATTGCTCAGCTTAAACAATAGAATTAAAGAGTACCTTCTTCTCTTTGGAGAGCGGCTGCGCCTGCAGTTGGGGGAGAAAAGAGAAAAATCACTAACAATCATTAGCAGAAAAGCTGTTTCGTTTCCCATATCCTTCAGCAACAGCACCAGGGCTTCTCCTACCCCCCTTAAGTGTTTTTAACCTGCACAAGGACCTGCTTCAGAACTGTGAAAAACAGAGGCTACTGATGAGTTTTTCCTGGCTTCTTAGCAGTAAGAGGAATTAAACAGGATTTTCTCTGCAGCCTGTGGCCTAGATTAAAAAACCCTTGGTTCTCCTTAATGTCTTCACTGTATTGTCAAATTTAGCTAAAGCTGGCCAGCAAATTGAAGAGTTAGAGAAGGACTGGAGAAACAGGCAGAGGGGTTGACTGTGTGCACTGCAACTCCTCACTTCAGGAAGTGCTAAAGGAATTGGGAAGTGTTAGAAGTTCTGGCTGAACTGCCACCTTCACTGCTGTGCTCCAGCCAGCTGCAGCACAATAGGTAAAAACACTGCTCAAGGAAAGAGTCACCTCACCTCCTTGGAGACCTGCTCCGGCTCCGCCTGTACCGCACCACTGGAGATCTGCGGGGTTTGTCCAGGTCCCTGTAGCCCCTTCTGCGGTGGTCAGGAGATGGGATCCGTTCCAGCTGGAAACGAGTGGGGGGAGGGTCTGTAAGTCTTGTTTCAGCAAGGTTTTAAGCTATCGGTAAAGATTTCTAAACAATTAATATAAATTGCAAAAGTCATGCAGCCAAGCTTCCCCATCCTCAAGTATTTCACGTTCAGGAGTGAGTGGTACTGCCCAAAACTGCCAACTGGAAATTCAAAGAGCCACTTCTCATAGTGTTGGTTCTGATGAAGTACAGCAGCACTGACTGATGGTCACAAGACCTTCCATCATCCCTTTAGTTCTCTCCATTATGTATGCATGCAAATCAATCTATCTAAATATGCTTAACAGAGAACAGATACAGATTTGTGGAATTCAAGAGGCAGGAAAACTTGACAACCTGAGAACTGCTTCAGGGTCTACGTCCTCACAAGCTAATTATATGAAAATATGTTATGGGGGGAGGTATGAGTTGCCAGCAGCCTCCTGGTGCCTCCCCTAAGATATTTATCATAATAAAGTGTTCTAAAGTGGTTCAGTTTTAACTATCCCTTTCTGAAGCAGTTCACCAACCTTTTCATCTTCTTCTTCCTCTTCCTCACTAGATTCTACATCATCCATGTCCTCTTCCAGAGCACTAACACGAGGCTCGAGTTGCTCAGCTTCTTCCAGAACATACCGTTTCTAGGAGAAATGATAACTTTATCCAACAAACACCCAGGGAGGCAACCACAGCTTAGACAACAAGTCAGGAGCTGATGCAGTTAGGAATTCAATAACCATCCACATTTCCCAACCTGCAGTCGAGGCAGGATGATGTCACAAACACGTTCCTCGTGGAGTAGCTCATCAATAAATTCATCCACATGCATCAGCTCGAATTCTGGGGGTGAAAAATAGCATTTAAAAGACAAAATTAACACTAGAGGCTAAAGTAAAGATGATACACTTCAGACAACTTATGTCAACTGGGCTGGTTATGCCGTAACTTTTAAAATTTATATTGCTAAATAGAAGAGCGTTTACCCCCATTTCTGTTCTGGCTTTTAATTTTCCGATAGTCATTGTACAGTGGTTCCAGGTACTTGTAGCAGTCGATGGCAGTGCCTGTCAGTCTTACGTACAGTGCTCCAAGCATTTGGACATACCTGGAAAGGAAACCTTTTCATGGATCTTGGCTCCCTGCACACTTAGCAGTTTGGATAAAAGAAGTTTTTCCCATAAGTTTCTGAGGAAAATGAGTACACTAACCAGAATACACAGCCATTTAGATTTGCTCCGTCATCTCCTCAAGAATAAAAAAAATATATACATACTTTACGTATATAATGTCTGTATGGGAGCATTATCACTGACAAAGATGGAAAAAATACTGAAGAAAAAGTAGATTAACGTGAATCCCTGAATGCACCTCATTCCAAATACTTCAGGCAGAGGTTTATTATCACACAGAGCACATGCCACAAAGACGAGCCCTTCCAACAGACCAGGTGACAAGGAGAGCAGTCTTGAAAGCAAAAAGAAAAGCTTGGTTTTGAGCAAGCACAGTTTATCAGGGCCCACTGAGAGCTAAACCCTGCACTGAGGTTTCTCTGGATGTTTTGGGCACTTTCTTACGATGCAACAACCCCAACAAGGGAAAAATCACACTACAACTTACTTGAAGTCCTCGTTTTTTATGAACTCCACGATGATGTCCTTCTCGGGCTGGATCTGCAGCATCTTCAGCGTCAGGCACAAGAAGGGCGTGGGTTTAATGTTCCCTCCATAGACGCCCCCCACGTACTTCAGCTCCATGGCCTTGTCCACCACCAACTCGGCTGCGAGAGGGACGGGCCGGGCCGTCAGCACAGGCTCCCCCCGGGCCCCGCGGCCCAGCCCGGCCTCCCGCCCGCCATACCCGTGAGGCCGAAGCACTCCTCCTTCCAGTACTTGGACTCGTAGATGCGCGTGCGGATGATCTTCTCCACCAGGTACTGTGGGTTGGTGCCGTGGGTGCTGCGCGCATCCTTCACCGTGCGGTTGGCCATGGCGGCCGCTGCACAGCCCCCCTCACCGCTCCGAGCTTAGCCCCGCTCAGCCCCGCTCCCGTGAGGGGCCGCGCCGCTTTCCGCTTCCGCCTGCGGGACGGAACCGCCCCCGCCTCCCCTGCGGGCGCCCGGCACTAACATGGCGGGGCCGCACCCCCGCCCGCCCCGCGCGCCGCCGCCGGGGGCGGGGCTCCGCGAGCGCTTTGGCGCGAAGTTCCATCGCGGCGCCGGCGGGACGGGCTGAGGGGACGCGGTGAGCTGGGGCCGTGAGGGGGGACAGTGCTCGTGGTGCGGGTGACCGCGCATTGGGACAGGCTGTCCAGGGAGGCTGGGCACTCTCCCTCGCTGGAGATATCCCGCAACGGTCCGGACGGGATCCTGTGCAATGTCCATGGGACGACCGTGCTGGAGCGGGGAGGTGGGACCGGATGAAGCGCTGTGATCTCTCCCAGCCTCACTCGCTCTGTGAGGGGATCAGGCGGTTTAAGGGCTCTGTGAGGGTCTCTGGTGAGTTCGGGGCGGTGTGAGGGGCTGTGGCGGGTTAGCGGCTCTGTGGTGCTGCCGAAGCCACTCGGTGTTCCTCAGCGTGTCCCGCCCGGCGCACAGTGCCCCCTCAGCCGCCATGTGCCGCCGGGGCTGGGGCGGTGAACGGCACTGGGGGCTCAGTGTGGCTTTTCCCTGAGTTTCCAGACGAAAATTCTTCCTTAGGAGAAAAAAAAATTAAAAAATA
>VZRR01011767.1:0-16560 GCA_013398015.1 Oreocharis arfaki
GGGGCGGGCGGCGGCCAGGTGGGCTGCGGGACTCGCCTTCCCACGGGCCCGGCCCTTGCCTGGCCAGCTCCGGCCTTGGGAAGCCGGCGGCGCGTCCGCGACGTGACTTTTGGAGGGAAACACGCGGCAGAAGCGGCGCCGGCGCTCGGAGCCACCGGCGGCTGCTGTAGGGGCCGTTGCTGCAGGGGCAGGGGTTACACGTTATCGAGCCGCTTTGATTTCTCTGCCCCCTCCGCGCGGGCCCGCTGGCTGCTAGCCCCCGCTCAAGGATGAAGGCAGGCACAGGTGGGTCTGGGCGGCAACGCTCCCACCCGGCGCCGTGCCCGGGGGCGGTGCCTCCCCAGCAGCGCTGAGCGGCCCTGCCCCTGCCGGGCGCGGACGGGCCGGAGCTTTGTGGCGCAGCCAGTGCCGCCACCTGCGGGGCAGTTCATGGGCCCCCGCTGACAGGCTGGGCCCCTTCCCTCTCTTCCCCGTTCGTAAACCCGAGGCCGCTGACGGGAGGAAAAAAAAAAAGCAGCAGCAACTCGCCGAAGTCCCCCAAAAGAATGTGGATTAAACTCGCTATTTGCGAAGTCAAGTGTAATGGCAGAGGCGGCCCGATGCTGGACGGGTTCGAATGAAACCTCTCCGGCCTTTCCCCAAGGAGCCGGCTCGGGGTAGCTTTGTTTAACTCGGTCCCCCCCGGCTCCCCGCAGGAGGTTTCCCACCTCGTATCCTTTGCCCGCCCCGCTTTTCGGTGCCCGCAGCTGCAAGGTGGTGCGGCGCCGACAGCTGCGGGCTGCAGTTTTGTTCGTTTTCGTGTTATCGTGGTTCGCGCGGGATGGGTGAATCAGTCCCTCCGACAGCAACAGCCTCTCAGGCGCCAGATTTAGGCTGTCGGGTTTGTAACGACTCTCCCTCTCGTCCCGGTAACAACCCCGCGCCGGCCAGCCCGTCCCGTGGCGGGACCTGATAAGCTGTTTCAGAGGGGAGATTTGTTGGCGCCACTTCTACCGTGGCTGCCCCAGCGCGGGGGCAAACACGGAGGCGCGGTGCGCCCACTTGGCCGAGTGCGGATGCACTCCCTTGGAGGGACGGGATAACACCCGACCGCGCCCACCAGCTCCCTCAGCCCCCGCTCGTCCCAAGAACGGTGCCCAGCTGCTGTTGTTGCCAGTACTCCGCAATCCGCCAGCGTCCGTCGGAGCGTGGCCGGGGCGGCCCCAAGGCCACGGTGGGAAGGAGGGGGGTAAAAGGCGTTGGCTGGAGGTGGTTGGCGGCTACGTTATCTGCGCTCCTGGAAGAGGGGGCGAGGCGAGCGGGGCCGGGGGCGGTGGCCGGAGCCACCTGCGCGCCGCCACCTGGCGCGCCGCCCCTGGCGAGCGGCCCCTCCTGGCCGGCGCCNGCCGGCGCCACCGGCCCTCACCGGCGGGCTCGGCGCCTTCCCGCAGGTCGCCTTCCCGCCGCGCAGGAGACTCGCGGCTGACGCTCGCCGCCCCCGCCGTGCCCGGCTGTTGGAGAGGGAGTGCGGCCGTGCCGGCCGTGGCAGCATCCCACCATGCCGAGGTCCTTCCTTGTGAAGAGCAAGAAAGCGCACAGCTACCACCAGCCTCGCTCCGCCGACGAGGACTACAGCCTGCGGCTGGAGACAGTGCTAGCCCAGATCTGTGCAGGTAGGAGTCTCTCGGTCGCAGCCTCGCTCTGAGACAGCCCACCCGCCCGGCATTACCCCGGTGCCTGTGGCACCGGCCGGTCGCTGTGCAGCCCCTGCGGGACGCCGGAGGGGCTGATGCGAGCTTGGAGAAAGTCGGGCATCAAACCTTGGTGGGAGCGGGCCGACGCGGGAGGTGGCTGGCTCCCACCACGGACCCACACTGAGGAGTTCCCTCTCCTCCTTTGCCCTGCAGACAGCAAGATCCCCGACGACACGGAGCTGTGCCGCACCGCCCTGCCCGATCCGGAGCCTTCCCAGGGGCGCTTTTCCCCGGAATCTCGCCTTACCGAGGCTGCCGATGGCACCTCCGAGTCAGCGCCTAGCTGCGAGGGCAGTGTCTGCGACAGAGTGTCTGAGTTCGAGGATTTCTGGAGACCTCCCTCGCCCTCCGTCTCGCCAGGTAGGACCGGGGCGAGCAGCGCTTAGTGAGGGTCTGGCTGTGTGTTCGTGCCCGTGCCGTGGGGCAATGGAGCATGTATCTCATGGCTAGGCGCCACCACCACAAACGAGCAGAAGGGACAGATTTGCTTGTCCCTTTTAAAATTATTATTATTTCCCCCCCAGATTTGCCAGAATCTGTTCCTTCCACTCGTTTTCACGTTACCTCTTTCGAGTTGCTTTTCCAGCCCGTATCGTGCTGCTGAGGGAGCAGCGGGTGACAGGCTGTAGGAAAGTTGTCATGACATCGGGTGTTGATTTTTTAGTTTGTGATTAATTGTTAGAGGCAAGCCGGGTTATGTTTAAAAGGTCCCAGGATTCTCCTACAGGATCCTGCCTACACGGAGCTTATAAGTCTTTTAAGACAGCACAGGCAATCTATACACCTGTA
The DNA here is from genome assembly GCA_013398015.1 of Oreocharis arfaki. Taxonomy (NCBI): domain Eukaryota; kingdom Metazoa; phylum Chordata; class Aves; order Passeriformes; family Paramythiidae; genus Oreocharis; species Oreocharis arfaki. Next base: position 2,523 of record VZRR01011767.1, read on the forward strand.
GTAAACAGCGTTGGTTTTACGTTTCGTACAACCTGACAGACATTTTTCCTAACGCCCTTTCAGGTTATTTCTTGCCTCTTGCCTATATAAAAAAAATCTGGCTCTCCCTTCCGCCGTCCCCCTCTCCTTTGCTATTTGCAGTTTTCTGTTTTTTGGTTGTTTTTTTTAAATGTTTGTTTGTTTTTCTTTTCTAAAAACACATTTGTAAAAACCAGAGGAAAAAAAAAATGTTGGTCAGATTTAAACACCCCAAATCCAGGAAACTCACACTTATGGCTGCAGCGCCTGTCTCTAGCTCCCTTGTCCTGCCTTTGATGTGGTTGGAGCAGTGGGAGATGCTGTCCCCAGCCTGGCACAAATACTTATCTCGTTTAAAAATACGATGGTGTCATTTTAGAACAAAAATATGTATATATATATATAAAACCACTTTTTAGTGCCTCGATTAAAAAGTGACAGCTGGAAAGAAGGACAGTTTTTGTCTTGATGAAGGAAAAATTGTGGCAGCTTTACGGTCTGACAGCAGACACCGAAAACGAATACTTAGTCCCGGCTTGCCACCGTTTCCCACTTTGTCTTTACAGTGTTCTTGCATATGAATGGCTAATTGTAATGATGTGGATTTGCATTTTTAAAGCCTCATCTTCTTTCAAGAGTCCTAAGCTCCTTTGAGGAAACATTCAAAATGCTGTCCAGCATCAGCCACAGGACTCTTTCAGTCTGTGCGAATAACAGACCAGACCAAATGCAGCAATGCAGAAGTCTCTCTTCTGATAATATTTCTGCACAGACTGTAGCAACATGAGTAATTTTTGTTCTAACGAATTTGTCCTGCTCCTCCTTTCCCAAATAACTACAATTTCTGCACATAAAACAGATAATTTTCACAGGGTGTCAAAAAGACAGATGTAAAATGGAGCAGGTATTTTACCAGGTCTTCTCTGCCTTTTCCTCCTTCCCACTCATTTCTTCCCTTACTGTGGGATTCATTAGCTCCCGGCTAACCATCAGGCTGGCCAGGGAAGATAACTTTACAAAATGAGGGTGGTGTCCCCAGATCAAGATTTTTCAAGGGCAGTCCTGGGGCTGTCCTGGGGCTGTCTGATTCCATTCACAGGAGGTCTGGGAAGGTGAGGAACTCCAAGTACTGTAAGAGCTTTATTAAATGAATCTCAGTGCATTGAGAGAGGTGCTGTTATATTAATGATGAAGGCAGTGGCAACAGGATTAGATAGTTGGGCTTTCTCCCACAGCTCCCCTCCTCCAGCCCCTCTGCCTTCCAGCTGCTTTGTCACATTCAGTGTGAAGCTGGAATTTGTGTCTAGGTCACTTCTGCATGATGCAGTGGTGAGAGAATGTATTCTTACAATTGTATCTGGATGTGGCACAGTTTTTGTGCTTTTCCAGGCAGAGCATATGATAAATTATGGCTCTAAATCATGCTGAAGGCAGGTGTGATAGTAGTACTACCACTCCCGTATCTCTAGAAGTGAACATAGGTGCAGGTCACTTCAATATGCATTACTTGGTATATTTCACTTTTGTCTGTGAGTGCTGTGCTGCTGATGTAGGCAGTCATACAACATACAGACATAATACCTGTTAACTCCATCAGTGCAAATCACTTTGTTATTTAACCTCACTTTCTACATGTGTCTGTAATCACACACATTTGCATATGCAGAAGGTGCATGGGAGCTCAGTGCAGCAGTATTAGTATCTCCTGATGAACCTGCTGATGCTGCAGAAGGAAAGAGACTTTTACTTGGTATAATGGAGTTGTGTAGAATGTGTGGTGTTTTATGTAAGAGGACACTCAAATCTTTCTTTGCTGTGCATATCAATCTGTTCCCAACCATTTAAGGCTGAGTTTGTCTTACCTTTAAAAACAAACATTGATTTTTTTTTTTTCCTCCCAGAAGTAGTCTATCTAACAGCTGCACAGAATTTCTAGGAAAATGAGGGAGAGTATTTCTCTCCAGCACTGCTCCTCCCTAGATAGTGTGGAGAAGAGGCACACACAGAAGTGCCCTGCAGTGTGGCAGAGCAGGGTTTGCAGGTTGCTTTGCCACTGGGCTTGGATAGCTTGAGTATAATGTGAGTGACTCCCCTGCATTTGTGCTTGAGAGGGCTCCAAAGCATGTGAGGTGATGGAAGGAACATTGCACGCAAACTGATCTGTGGTGCAATGTTCACCGTATACTGTATTGCCAATTCCAAGGGCTCAAAAATCAGGTCAGCCTTCCCTTTCCTCTCACTCAGTGAACTGGCTCAGAAATCAAGATTGTAAATAATACCTTATGGATATTCAGTTCTAGTGTTGAAATGTTGAGGGTTTATGTTCTCATGCTTTTCTTACAGTTTGAGCTAGAAGTTGACTTTTAGAGGAAAAAAAAGTTATAACAGTAACAAACAAAAGCAAAGCTGAGGGCCTGATGAAATCATGCCATTTTAAGAGCTGGGACTTTAAGATAGGTCTGAATTTTGTGATAAAATCGTGAGAGATGGCAACACTGAAACTGGTTGCAAAGATACGAGATGGATGATGCGATGCTGACCACAACTTTGCAGTCAGTGCAGAACAGGAAAAATCATGCTGAATACCATGTCAGCTAATTTGATTTCATCACTCTCTTCAAATGTCCCAGCTGGTTTGTGTGCATATATTTCCAACTATAGACTACTAATTTTAATGGAAGAATTTGAGACTGTTAACATCTGAAGTTATGTAAAAGAGGAAAAAGTCAAGTCATTCAAAGCTCAATTTTAACCTCATTTTCTACTACCTCCTGTAATCTCTCAGTGACCACTTGCTTATCCAAAGGGATAGCCCAACACATCATGCCTTCTTTCCCTAGTCCACTCCCATTTATCTTGGTTTGCCAAAGGCTGAAAAAGCTATGGGAGCTAACATGAATAAGTAAGAGAGCAATTGTGGGTGGACAAGTTTCTGCTTAAGGGGGAGTTACTCTGGAAGCCCAAGTTATAAGGGATGCCAATATCTCTATGAAGGCATCAGCGTTTCAGTAGTTAATTGATTCATCTCTTCCTTGGCTCACTAAAACTGTTGTCCAGTGGAGACATTTGACTCTCCCAGTGCTGCTGCCTGTTATGATGAGGAGGGAAAGCAGTGCACCTGGGGCATTACTCACCATCTCAGGCAGACACAGTTGAGGTCTGGTGCTTCATGTTCCATGCCCAGCTGTGCTTTCCTCCATGTGAGGCTCCTTGAGCATTGGTGTCTTTAGACACTCCTTTCAAAGGTTGTGCTCCTGCCATTTCATCCGACTCTGCTGTGGGCCCCCAAGTATGATTCATGTGATGCCCACTGCATTGATCAGATGCCACTGCTATAGGCGACCCTCTTAGAGCCTGCTGAAGCCATTTGAGCCTGTCCTGGTGGAAATTTTCTTTGATTATGACTGCTAGGAAAATTGTTTTGTGTCTTCAGGTTTTAATGTGGCCCATCCTGATGATTTTACAAAGCTCTCTGTTTTGGGTGGGTATAAAGAAACTCAGTTTCTTTATATGGAGAACCTCAGAGCAATCTGAAACAATCATGATTTTCTTTCAGATGAGGAGTGATTTTAGTTTACTTTTTTTTTCTGAAAAAGTGAAGCATAACATGCAAGCTCCTCAGAAGGTGTTACTTATTTAAGTTACGCTGTAGTGTAGTTACGGTCAGTTGTAGCATGGGGTTGAGAGACTAGATTTGGGCACTAAATTGTGCAACAGATATTTTTCATTTTGTTTACCAGGTAAATCTCAGCACATTTGCTCTGTCTGGCACCTCTGTAATGTTATATTTGCTATATGGATGTGTGGGATCTCCACCAGAGCTTAAACATGTGGACTGTCAGCTTTGATGTCCGTCTTGGGACGTGGCAGATACATGTTTCCAAGAAGCTGCAGCTAAAACTAGAGGAAGTTGCAGACGGAGTTGTTTAGAGTCTTGCTAGTCAGATCAGTGTGTACACACCCAGGCATCCAGAGATAGAGGTAGACAAAATTTGCGTCGGCTTTAAATAACTTGGCTGGGATATCGGGTAAGTAGGTAGTACTGGACACTCATACCCTAATGTGCAGTATAAAATGTCCTCCCATTGAGATGAAAGGGCAGCCTCAAAGTGCAGTACAAGGTCAGGCTCTGCACATAAGCCTGAGTGCTGAGACTGTTCTGCCTTATGATACTGTCTGGATTGTGAAGCCCACCAATTCCCATGTCCTTGTGTTTCCACAGCCTCCGAGAGATCTGTGTGTCCATCCCTAGATGAAGCATCCCCTTTCTCGGTGCCCTTCAAACCGTACATGTGGAACAGCCTGGGTGGCTCCGAGCTCAGGCACCTTGTGCAAAGCTACAGGCCCTGCCCAACGCTGGAGCAGACCTCAGCCCTGGGGCTCTTCTGCGACCGAGGCTCTGAGCCCGCCCTCTATGGTGCCGAGTGTAGCTCTTCCCTAGGACTGTACGGTGACTTCAGCTCCCCGGGCCCGGGGCTGTTTGAGCGGCCGCCGGCAGCAGCTCCTGGACTCTATGCTGAAACGCAGCCTGGGCTGCAGCAGGAGAAGGGGCCAGGTGGCATCAAAGTGGAGTCGGACCTCTTGTGCCGCCCACTGCTCATCAGCGCTGGCTCTTACAAGTGTGTCAAGTGCAGCAAGGTAGGGATCCCTTTCTCCCACACTGGGTATGACCCTCCCCCAGCCCTTTCTCCCAGGCAAACTTAACCCTGTGTACTCTCTTCCCTCAGGTCTTCTCCACACCGCATGGCCTTGAAGTACACGTGCGCCGCTCACATAGTGGCACGAGGCCCTTTGCCTGTGACATGTGTGGCAAGACCTTCGGCCACGCAGTCAGCCTGGAGCAGCACAAGGCCGTGCACTCGCAGGTGAGAGCAGGGCAGGCTGCCTGGGTGGAGAGCTGGGGGCCAGGGCCAGCTGCTCTGGGGAAGCCATGAAGGCAAATACAGGGCAAGGAGGGAGGGGCCTAAACTAAGGAGGGTAAGAGAATGTGGTAGGGCTGCAGTGGGCAGTTGTAGGTGAAGAATATGGTGGCAATCAGGAAAGGGTGGCCAGTTAGTGAGCAAAAGACCTAATCAGGTAATTAAAGAACACAGGCTTTGTTTCCATTCTTAAGACTTTCCGTGCATCTGAATTAAGCAATGGGCACTTTTGGCACTCCAGAAGTAACAGAAAATAATAAATGTTCGCTCTCAGAGCTGGAAATCGTAATGCAGATGTGGGCTTTTTTTGTAACAGCTAAAACAACTTGGTGTGCTTTCTTCTGATGCAGCTCTCCTCATTCCTTCTCCTCCCTCCCCCAAAGAAGTGAGTCTTCCCTTGTTTGTAGTCATTTCTGTCAGTGCAGGGAACATCTGAACGACCAGTCAGGTACAGAGCGTTGACTTCACCCGTCTCGACAAAGTGAGTCACACACCAAAAGAATACGGTAGTTAATTTTGGTAGGAGGACTTGTAACATTTTCCACGTGCTGATACGATGCCATATTTCCCCTTCCCCACCCACTTGACCTGGCAAATCTTCCTTCTTCAGATTGGCTTCTGGAGGATAGAGTTACAGCAATGTTTTTTTGCTCTTTAATTTATAATTTCATGAGTGTGCAATCAGCAGAGCACACAATGAAGGGAGATACCTCATTATCCATTAAACAATGGTGAAAAGAGCATCACTGCATAATGTGTCTGTGGAAGGGACAGCATTTTGGGGAGAGTGCATCAAAAGCCAAATGAAGAAGGTGGTTGTGTGAAAGCATAGAAGGAAGAGGAAGGTGCAATGGAAGTTAAAGGATGGAAAGAAGAGACGATACATGGTATAGGAAAGTGGTGGAGAGGAGTGTGTGAGGGAGAGGTGAGAGACAGTAAGGTCTTAATGCATTTGTTTTTGTATCTTGAAATAGTATGCTGAAAAGCTGTTTGTCCCAGGTATTCTACATACCTTCCACTTGAATTTTAATGGAACTACAGATAAGCAGTTAGTTGTTACCATGTCAGAACTCAGTCTGCCACAGGGATTTCCCAAGAGACCCAAGCAGCCCTTAGCACCCACTTTCCTGTGTACAGTGGAGAGGTGGCCTCTGAACAGTGCTGCAGCTGTTGGGCTTCCCAGCAGAGTGATTGTGTCTCTGGCCCCTGATAAAATGTGTCGGCAGACTCTGCCCAGTCCATTGAGGCTGCTCCCACCTGGCCATTCCTGCCAGCAGGAAGAGCTGTTCAATTAAATTTTAGTAAGGAACAGTGCACAGCACAAGGAGAGGATGCATCATCTTTTTTATCTGTGGTACTGCTATCAAGCCAGTGTTATGATCTGTGTAGGCCAGTCCAGCTCTCTGGGGAAGTGTAAGTTCTTGCTAAGGTGGAAGGGGCAACACTCATGTGCTGCTGGGCAGTTTGTTGCTGATGGGATTATTGGCGTGATGTAATGTGTATGTCTGGGCTCATCTCTCTGCAGGAACGCAGCTTTGATTGTAAGATTTGTGGCAAGAGTTTTAAGAGATCTTCTACTCTGTCTACCCACCTGCTCATCCACTCAGACACCCGACCCTATCCGTGCCAGTACTGTGGGAAGCGGTTCCACCAGAAATCTGATATGAAGAAACACACCTTCATTCACACAGGTCAGCCCTGCAGCTGCTGGTGTCAGCCCCAACATGAGGGCAGGTCTCTGAAGAGGTTTCTCTGCAGCAGTCCATTCCTCCTCAGCTAAGACAGCACACACACCTCCCTATGCTTCTCACTGCCCTGCTGCTATTCATGCTGAGCTCTACTTGGGCAAAGGAGGGTGATCTGAATGAGGTTTAATGAACAGCAGCTGCAAAATAACCTTCAAAAATCCTCGCAATCCAATCAGTGTTTCCTTAATAGGATCCACCAATGTTTATTCAAAAGGCTTTTGTGTAAGATGATTTGTAGAGTATTATATTCATGTAGCCTTGATTTACAGCTGAGGTCCCGGGAAAATGACAGGTGAATTTGATTATAGCATTGCTTTTTGCAGGATCTACCAATTTACAGTAGGAACAACAGGAGTCTCCTCCTCTAGATCAAACACTAAACTGGAGGGCCTAGGTCTTAGTCTAAATATTTGTTCAGAGATTGTCTGCACTTCCACCTGGACTTTCTGAGAAATGGTTGCAGTTTGATACAGAATGGAAGCAGAGGTGCAGAGTTCTCAAGTTTCACTGTTAGTAATAAACATGGAAACTAACATAAAGTGCAGGTGAATCACCAAAGGAAATTGTTTCAAAAATATAATTCAGTGAGAAGGTAGGTTTATCAGAAATCATTAAAAGAAAATCTTGCCCTTCAGACCTGCACAGTTCACTTAAAATAGAGGGAAATGAATGATGTGTAAGATACGGAAGAATTTGCAGACGTGACGTAGCAGTTGTACTGGCCAAACCCAAGGTTCAGATGACCAAAATACTTTTTCCTGATAGTGGCCACTAGCAGATATAAAGGGTGAAGTCTAAGAAGGGCAAATATGTAGAAAGATGGCACTATATGTAGCACTGCTTGGCTGTGACTTTTCTAGGTGACTAGCACTGAATAATAAATGTTGCTTATAAAGATTTTTCACTGAAGGTTGCTGGATGAAAATGAACTATTTATGAAGTAATACAGGAAGTATTTCCATAGTAACTTTTTCAAATGAGGCTTGATTAAGTAGAATTTCAGACAAATATTGAATCAGTCAGATTATTTTGTTGTGAGATCAGAAACTGTGCATGGGCTTTTAAATTGCTAAGATAAAGCAGGTACTTAACTGAATCAGGGATTCCCTTCATATGTACCATATACTTGTGAAATGAGCCCTCAGCACATTTTGTACTGTTTTTTTGATTCTAAGAATCTGATCTTCAAACATCCAAAGAGTTTGTTGTTCCCAGCTCTGCAGGTGCAAAGCCACTCTGAAAATGTGGCTTGGTATTGTGGTTGGGTTCCCTTTTATTTGTTATTTGATAATAAACAGCATGAAAATATACTTAGATCATGCTCCCATGGAGTTTTGCCACTGACTCCTCTGTAGAAGTTCCAGAGGCTGCATTTATTCCCATTTACATTATTTGCCTGCAGGAGAACTTCAGGGCTCTGACTGCTAGCATTTCAGCATGGGCAACAGAGAGAACAGATGTCTGGATGAACCCTGCCCTTCAGGATTCACTTAATGGCCCTTATACCTCCCTTGAGGACAAACCCCAGATCACTGGGTTTGTTTTAACAATGTCCATCTACCTATTCCACCTGCCCCTATGCTGATGGTATAGTAATCGATGTCAGGCATTCATCACTTTTCCAGGAGTTCTTAATTTTCCTAGGACACAAATCCAGTTTAAATCGCACAGAGCCCGTGCAGACAAATACATTCACAAGGTGTGGTGTCCTGAGAGCGCTCTGTGCTTCAGGCTGCTGCCAGGACTATACTGGGCTGGTGGAGGTGCAGCCAAGTCCAGGCCTACTCAGCTGCAGTGGAGGCTCAGCTTATGCTCTCTCTAGGGCTCCCAACTGCACTTTTTTTTGTAAGAATGACTTCTTAAGTAATCACACAGAAATCTCTTTGATAAGCTGTAAGGCCCACTGTATATTTGCTGTGGTCCCACGTAAGCAGCATGTTGCCTCTGTCACAGCCTCTCTCTTTCCCACCTTCTGCTTGCAGGTGAGAAGCCTCACAAGTGCCAGGTGTGTGGAAAAGCCTTTAGTCAGAGCTCCAACCTTATCACCCACAGTCGGAAGCACACAGGCTTCAAGCCCTTTGGCTGTGATCTGTGTGGCAAAGGCTTCCAAAGAAAGGTGGATTTACGGAGACACCGGGAGACACAGCACGGCCTGAAATGAGTCCAAACTACAATACGGAAAGCGCCTACAACACTATGAGAACAGACTCCCTTGGCTTCCCTGCTGGACCCAAGCCCTGTCTTGAACACAGACCCTGGCATTACCTTTCCGAACAGGAGCTCAAAGAGGAAAGAAGAAGACGGAGCCATGCATTGACAGCTTAACCTGAATGACTGTGAAAAGGGAAAGTAAAAGGCTGGGGTTTCTCTCTTTTTCTTCCCCTAGTTGTTTCTGAAATAACACTGAAAAATAAGCCTTTTAGATATAAAGCCTAATACTCCAAAGACGGATAAGCTACCAAATATCTGCAAGCTGGAAAATATTTCTCCCATGGCCATGACGAACCCCTTCAAGTTTTCAGTAGCTTGAATCAGCTGGCAGAGAAACACGGGTATAACAGTGTTTACATGGGATAATGACAGAGAGCCATCAGCACCTGCCCCAGTTGAGTTCGGTGCTGAATGGTTCACTCTTGGATGACTTCCTGTCAGGAAAACCTGGACGATCGGGACAGTGCAGTTTGACATCTTGCTGGTTTTTAACCAAAGGTACCAGCTTAGGTCCGATCCTGCTCTCACCTGTTCTGGTGCAAATCAGGAGCTGCATTAACAGAGAGGTCTTTTTTATCCTCCCTGAGCCATCCCTCTGTCTGTGCAAGGCCCAACTGCCAGTGCGTTTGAAGTATGGAGGGTTACTTCTTCCTACATCCACTAGGGAGAAGGAAGCTTGTGAAAGACCAGTGGAAAAGCCAAAGCACAGAATTATGCCTTAGAACTAGAAACCAATCCAATGAGTGATCCTGCCCGAGGAGGGCAAGAGCACCAGGGAGGCACAGACTTTCTGTCCAGAACCATTACTGGCTTCTACACTCTGGGCTTGTTCTAATAACTGGAAAATAGCTACTCAATAGCATCGTTTGTATATTTGTTTCTGGTTTTTTAATTTTTAAAAGGAAACTTTCTGAGGTGGGCAGGACTTACTATAAAAGTATAATTTACTTAATTTGCCTTAAACAACTCTGCATGTACCTCAGATTAAAAAAAGCTGGTTTTACTTTGTTGTCAAATTTGTAATTGTCCTTATTTAGATTTTACGGAGTGTGTTACATTTCTTGGTACATATTTATTAGAACAATGTTTTAAGTTAATAAAGTATTGAGGATGGTCCAGAGTGATTTTTATTTAATATGTAGCTGCCTATTTGTGAATGTCAGCCATTACAACAATATACCACAGTGATTGTCAGGGATGCAGCATCCAAGGAGGGAATGCAGACACAAGGGCTATATTTGTCCCATTCCCACTGATTGCAGATAAACACTCACACTTTTGGACTGGGGTATACTGTGGCTAGGACTGCTAACCATAAAAGGGTTTAAAGGGGAAACAGCAGTTTTAAGGCTCTGCTTTGGAAATGTACAACTTGAATGTCTCCCATAAGATTAAATGTCTGTGTCGGGGAGGTTGCAGGGACACCTGAGCAGCAGGTGCATCATTTGTACTTAAGCCTGTTGGGACTCGGAGTACGGCCTTTTGCTGCCTGCCTTGTCAGCAAGGCTGGCTCCATCTGGCAGTTGCAGCCCATACAAAAGAGAAGCAGGAGGGCAGTAGAGGGGTCCCTTGTCCTTTTCCCAGCAGACCACAGCATGGTAGCCTGGGTTTTTACATGTGCATGTAATCTTGTGTGCTCACATGGGTATATATATACTCATGTTTCCAGCTTTGTACATTTATTCTGGACAAACCCAGTGAGAGGCCCCTGAGCCCTGCTGGGCTGGCCCAGCCCTGGGGCACCCTGCCCATCCGAGGCCGGGGCACTCACCTGCCATGGTGCCACTGAGGTCGCCCTGTACTTCTGCTTTCTGCCACCTTGAGAAGCTCCCTGCGGGGCTGCCCTGGTAGGCTGTGGCCGTGTCCCCTCAGGGCTCACCCGCTCGGGCCAGGCTGCGTTCTGCCCGTGGGGCCGCCCAGGCCGGGCTTCACAGGCTCAGCTCTGAGCAGAAACGCAGCCAGAAACAATCACGGAAACCAGGCTGAAGGGCTGCGGCACAGCCAACACAGGAGGTGCCAGGTGCTCTGAAGAGCACATTAGGGCCATTAGTGCAGAGGGTCAGCGCAGGAGACTCGGTGGTGATGCGGAAGGCCTGTGATTCCCTGGACTCCGCCCAGGCCAGGGGAGGCTCCAAGGAGTGTCACAGGTAGGCTTGGGGCTGCCTCAGGGTCATGCTCAGTATTTTACAGGGAAGCTGCTGTTGTGGATGGAGTGAGTGCTGGCCAGGGGTTCTGGGTTGGGGTTGGCCAGGGTGAAGCAGTTGCCCCCAGTCCCTCTGCCCTCAGGAGGGCCTTTCCTGCCAGGTACAGCCTCCCTCCCTTTCTCCTTCTGGGCAGGCCTTACTCCTGCACGCCCTGAGCGAGCTCAGTTGCTGGCATTTACCTTTGAAACTACAATAGCAACATGTGCTTGTGCCCTTGGAGCATCCCATTTCCAAACAGGACAACTAGTGTGGTTTGAGTCTAGTGCTGCTCTGCTGGGTGGGGTGGGTGGCTGGAGAGGCAGCGTGGACACAGCACAGATGGCAAGAATGTTCCTCACGGGGAGAAACTCACAGGTGTTTTATTGGTTTGAGTGTGTCTCCTGCCAGAGCAAGTTGCAGTTAGTGGTGTGTCTCAGGGCACCACCGCTGGGCCGTGGCTCAGACCCCAACCCCCTGGAAGGTTTGTGTGTGGCTGCATGGGAGGGTGTTCCCATGTCCCCAGCCCTGCTGCATGAGTGCCAGCTGCTGGTTTGGGTGAAATGTAGCTACCCACGGGGAAAAGTCATGGCTTTGAGGTGGGGAATTGAAATGAAGAAGAGGAAAAGAAGATTTATCTGGGGAGAATCAGAACAGGCTACTGAGAGGCTGTGGAGCAAGTCTGAAGATTGGAAATATCTCTCTCAATGTTATTACTGTGTGCCATTAAAAATGCATTATGCATATTACATGACCCATTATTCATGAAGCAGGTTCCATACCTTTTGTTTGCCAGAGTAACAGTAGAAAGGGTAAGGAGAGACACTGGAGCACACCTTTGTTTCTTTCTGTAAATTTTTAATGACACCTCTAGCTAACCAGTTGGTGAAGCTCAGTTCCTGCATAAAAGTGGAAAGGCAGAGCTATCTACGGGACAACTAAGCCTTTCAGAAGCTAATTTGAGCTTGTGTTCATCCACACCAACAATGATTAAATTACCTATCAAGTGTGCAGAGCTATCAAGATTCAGGGCATTGAAAAACAAGGTGAATTTATCTGATTGATTTAAAAGACATGGGTGGAACAAGTGGGTTATAAAAAGAAAAGGTCTATTCCTTATAGATATTATAGAAGTACCTCTCTGGCAAGATAAAGAACTTTTTACTTTGCTTCCAAAAGTTGTTTTGCCTGCACAGAAAAAAAGTTTATTAGTTGGAATCAAAATGCTTTATCCAAATCAGTTAGCAGGCTGAATTAATTCATGAGGCAGAAACAAAGCACCTTATTAGGTTCCATCCGTATGCCAAGCAGAGATGTTTAAAATTAAAATATGCAAACATCATCTGTGTTTTCTATACAGTCAGTTTCCAAAAGCTGATAGTAACACTCAGATTGGATATTGCAACACAAGTTAGAGAGCAGCTCTTCTGGGTCTTGCTCCTTCCTCAAGCAAAACATTTGTTGCAGTTGATGGGGGGAGGGAGGAAGAGGTTTCTAGAATAAGCTTTGGGTGAAAGATTGCAAGACTCGTGCAACCCTGCTTGCAAGCTGTGCTGCTGTTGCATGTTGCCAGAGGTGTGCTCCTCAAGTCTCTGCATTTTCCACCCATAAGAGAAAAAACAAACAGGTCAGTTGTATCAAATTCATCTCCAGCATAACCCCAGTTCACATCAGGAATGGATTTTGCCTTTACTATGTAAGATTTGGGTCTTACTCTAAATAGTGAAACACAGCTCAGCACACAGCCCTTTGAGGGAATTCTGATTTAGAGAAGCACTGAAATATGCATGCAAGTCAATGGAGTGTGTCTCTAGCAGAGACCATACTAGGTGCCTGTTAAAAGTTAAAATTCCAGAGATTTTCCCTGCTGAATCCTAGACCTTACTCCATTGCCAAACCACATCCTGTCTATTTTCACCTGCAGAGGAGGTGGCTTCTGAGAATGCCAAGGGTAATTTTTTTTTTTAATTGTCAATAGGCTAGTGCTGGTTTCCAGTATTTTTTCCTCTGAGTAATAAAGCAGTCTAAAGACATTTCAGGCATGTAAATATCTGCAATGCATTATAAGGCATGTAAAATGATGGAACCAGATTTGAAAAGACATTTGTGCATCTAAAGCTGCAGATACGTCTGATTATGCATTGGATATGGGTATCTGGTTTTGTCTATAACTTCTTTACTGGGGGAAGAAAAATAAAAAAAAAACCCTAGCACATGAGTCTCAGAATGTTTCTTGGGTCTGTGTCACACCAGTTTGTGATACACACAACATATGGACTGTAAAGAGAGAGCACACAAATCTGAAAGAAATGTTTCCTACATTATAAAAATGCTGGCCATATCTTGTTGGAATAATGTTGCCTAACAGATTTACCTGGAACATGTGATAAAACTTTCAAATAAGTTGAAAGCAAACCACTTTTATTTGCTTGTTCCAACATGCTGCTTCTCATCTGCATTTTTGGTTTTTTTAGTAGAGGTGACATGACAAAAGAAGACTAAGTAAGGCAAACAGAAGGAAAATAATGTAACAGGTATTGAAATGATTTTCTTTTAGTACCATCAGCCAACTTTCTGACACATGTAGGATCTCGCAGCCAGCTGGATACTACAGGGCATGGGGTACCTCCATGCCAGCTCACCCAGGCTTAGCTTCCCAAGACACTGGCAGCATTTGCTGCAGCAGTGCTGGGCTCCTCTGGTAAAGGAGCCCAGAAGGCAGATGAGTTGCTGGCTTGTGGTGCCATGTCCCTTCATGGCACACGGGTCAGAGGTGGCTGCTCCGCCAGCGCGCTGGCACTGGCTGGCAGGAGTGCAGCACAGCAGGTGTTGAAAATGGCCAAGGTACTCCATTGATTTAGTTACTGTAATATGGGCAGCTGGCATTAAAAGGAAATTGTAATCCTCTGAGGTGACAGACAGTTCATTATGACATAGACCTTATGTTTTACACTCCCCCCCC